>ML782809.1:200996-239487 GCA_009831015.1 Picea engelmannii
CTCAAATTACATCAGTCACTATTATAGAAGATAGATGGATGATATATTCATCCTATAGTATGTTTTGAGGAAGTCCCCTCCACCATGGGACTCAACAATGAGTGCAAAATTTTGAAGGATTAAATCCAAGGTAAAAAATATTCCAGCATTGTCACTTCCTATTAAATATGGAACTTACATTATTGAGATTGATGCTTCCAGTAAAGTAAATATTGGGGAGTTGTACTAATATAAAAGATTCATGGAAAGGAAGAAGTTTGTGGTTATGATTCAGGCTCATTTAGAGGAGCATAAATGAATTATCCCTTCAGTCACAAGGAATTTCTATAAGTGAAAAAGTTAATACAACATTTTAAGTTATATTTGAAACCTGCAATATTCTTGATGAGGAAATACTTGAAAATATTTCCTGGAATTTGTAAGTTTGAGAAAGTCCTAATAGACATCCATACCAAAGTCCATAAATGGGTAGTGTGGCATGAAAAATTCTATTTTTATATCAAGTTCAACCAAGGTACCTCAACTCCTTGTATGATATGCTCACAAGGGAGCGCCCATAGCAATTTCTTTCTATGCTATCTAGAGGAGCATCATCATCTAGAGACAAAGGTAAAATAAATGAAGAAATTACCAAGATAAAAGAAGTCTTAGAAGTTGTGCGAAGACAAAAAGATGAAAGAGATCATAAAAAGAAAAAAAATGTTCTGTGTAAAAGAAATGATGGAACAAGTTGAGTTGCTTAATCTTGTTACTAGAGATGTTGCTAAGAATTATATGTCAAAAATTCTCATATAAGAGACTCAAATATCTCCATTCAAAATCCATATTTTAGAAAAGTGGGAAAGGACAACCTTATTTGGTTTGTCAAAAGCTCAAGAAAATTTTTGATGAAAATGACCTCTAATACTGCAACATAGGATTAGGAACTCTCACATGGGAGAGTTATGCTTTAATCATGCAACTAGTAAATGAAAAGGGAGAGGTAGTAATATTTGAAAAAACACAGAATCTCTCTAGGAATCCATGGATGGGTTGGACCAAATTCTTTTTGGATAAGTTTTGTACCAGAAAAGAATAGACACAAAGGAATTCTAACTTCATAGTACATCTCCATGCCGACCTTACTAGCTACCAGACATCATGAATGGTTCAAATTTAATCTTAAATCCATTAGGAACTATATTTCAAAGTTAGAATCTTCATTATGAATGGTTCAAATATAATCTTAAATCCATTGGGAACCATATTTCAAAGTTAGAATCTTCAAAGTTTATTTCCTTATATAAAATTGATTAAAGATCAAGAAGGAAAATTGTTGGGAACGGTTCAACAAGAAGGATAATTAAATATCGAGGTTTAATCCAGATTTGAGGGGTGATTCTATTGCATCACTCATGGTATCTTTTGCAAGGTTTTGATGTTGTTGAATCTTTTTCATATTTTCTTTATCCTTTACTATAATTCTATGAAGGAGATGACCCTATCAATGAAAATGATGATGACATGCATGCAGGTTGTACGTGTGGAGAACCTCAATATATTTTTTTTAATGATTCCATACAACCTGAAAATAGAGCATCATGAAGCAAGGTGGTCTTTTGAATGACCACCTAAATCAATATAAAAGGAGATTCATATGTCCATAACTTTGTAGTAAATAGATTGCAATCTTTATGTATATATTCCTTGTTGGGATTTTTTCTGTGTCGTGGGCTACGTCTTAAATAGCTCCATTGTGTAAGATTCAGTGTCATGTCAAGTCACAATTCAGGTCCCCATATGTCTACATATCACTAACAAGAGAGATAACATGTGGAATCCCCACATGCCCCAAATCTTAGTAGGTGGAATTTCTTTTGACTCGTTAGTGTTAGTTTTAGGTAACCATATATCGATTCTCCAATCTATATATTGCACCCCTTACCTCTCATTTGGGTGGGTCATAGAGTTTTATATTTGGAGTATGCTCTCCCTCTACGCGTTTGAGCGATCTTAGGGATCATAAACAACTCTAAGATCTATATATAAGAATATGTAATCTTATAAGCTCCTCATAACAACATGTCAATCCTAAGACTTTAAATGGTCAAAGACAATTCCATCACGGATTATGAACACTGCTTATATGTGCTTAAAAATTCATGTCTCAAGTTTTGTATCTAGAGTTACAGCCTCTAAAACGAAAATATCCTACAATGTGCAAGTGGAAAAAATTATTATTATTTTATTTATTTTAATAAATCTTAAAAAATCCTTAAATAATTAAAAAATGATCATTTTTAAAACACAACAATATATGCACTCTTTATTATCCTTTCCATATACTCTCTAAATTAACTTTAAAATGATTTAATAAAAAATACTAATTAATAATGATATTTCATTGCATTTTAAAAATAATCTAATAAAAAAATGCAATGTGATAGGTGATATAAAGAATCTATTAAAAATGCCAACACAATAAACTAAACTAATGATACATATACATGTTTATATACTATGTACATAGAGTTGCAATTTTTTTTTTTTTTACTTTCCAAATATTATTTAATTATATATTTTATTTAAATAATTAAATGTAAAGATGAAATGAAGCAAAAATAAGACCAGGATTATTTTTTATTGTTTTTAATATAATTTTTATAAAACATTTATTAAACCTTAAAAACAATGAATATACAAAAACAAATTACTATTTAAAAAAATAAATAAAAAAAATGTTATTTAAAAAACAAACATGGATCCACTCGGATGCAATAGAATTCATTCCATTATTAGTCCCTGCCATAGGCGTAGAGGGACTATAGCAATCGATAAATCATTGACTACATATTACTTTGTCCTTTGACCCGAAATATTTGCACCATACCTATTGTTGGAGCTATGGAAATAAAAGCATATATTTTTATATAATAAGGAGTAACATATATGTATTGATCTGATTGGATAAGAGATTTGAGGTCTTATTGTCGGCTTTGCTATTCCCAATGTACTATATGGAAACATATCCAAAGTTTTTCTCGTAGTCAGTATGTTTTAATCATATATTTTTCTTGTATCTTGCTTCAAGGTTGATTAATGCTAGCATTAGTTTGAATGTTTGTATTAACATTTTCTGCTACATGAATATATCCGCAAGTTTTGATATGTAATAAGCATATTGAAAAGTTTTGATATCCAAGCTTTGTAGTGATTGAGAATTCCAAAGTTTATAGCGTCTTTGGCAGATGTATATTTCTTGAAATGTATTAACACTTATTCCGAGATGCGTCAATAGGAATGACTGCGTAAATGTTCACATGACGCGACGTTCTGCAACACCCCTGACAACTTAAATGTTTGCATTCCGCGAGGTGCTTAGACAACTTGAGAGTCTTAAATGTTTATGTAAATACGGTTCTCAGAGTACATTTTTCCTTGAAATTTTCTATACAGTTACAGTGAATTTTCACTTGATTGTCTACCGCCAGTTCAATAGCCATTGTATGTTTCGTCCTTGTTCTGCCATTGAAGCTACATACATTGTTTACTGGTTTAATGACTACTTATTATTCGTTGGTTTGTTGGTCGCTGCCATTGTATGCTTCATCCTCATAATCGTTGAGACTACATACATTGTTTACTGGTTCGGTGGGTGGTTCTTGTTTGTTGGTTTCTTGGTTGCTGCTTCTTGTTGTTTCGCTGGTGATTCGAGTTATGCTTTAACATTTCATCATTTCAGAGTAAGTTTGGATGCTGTGGTTTCATTTTGTATTCCTTGTTTGCAATTTAGTTTGCAGTTTGCAAGTAAGAATGTTTGTTTATTTGTAGTTACATGTTCCTTGTGTGTTTCCGGTTCCTTTTTTGTTTGGGTTGCAGTTTCATAATCATTGGAGATACATATGTTGTTCACTGGCTCGGTGGTTCTCTCTATTTCGTTGGTTCCTGGGTTGTTGGTTCTGTTTGTTTGGCTGGGGTTTGCGCTTTTTGGCGCTACGGGTGCAGTTCGGCCTCTTCGTGCTTTCTCACTGGTTTGGTCCTTGCTGGTTTCTTTTCTTTGATTCGGCCTTGTAGAGTTGGGGTGCAGTGGTGGTGGTTGGAGCTTTTCTTTTTTCTTTTTTTTTTGTATTTTTATTGTTTTGTTTGGGGTGCTTTACGATGTTTAGCCCCCGCACCCACCAGTGGATATGCATTTGTTTTATTTTCCATGTCTGCTGGAGTCGAGATCTGTTATTCTATGATATTTTCTTGGTGTTGCAGTCCTTCCATGAAAGAAAATAGTTGCATGAAAAATTGTTTGAGGATTACATGTGAAGTTACAATACCCACTGTTTTTTTGTTGGAATAAAGAATATGTATGCAAGGTACATTTATAAACCATGTATGGTCATATGTGTGGATATGAAATGACATGTCCTTTCTCCTCTACATAGACTGGTGTGTGAAGGATGAAATTTGTGTTGTTGTTGACATATGATATGTGCAACAAAGATTCTACAAGATTATATTTTCATGTCTGGAAGCATGTGTGGGTAATTAGCCATGGAAAATTGAGAACTTGTATCATGTGCACAACAGTCTTTGTAGAGGATAAAGAACATGGCTAGAGGGCATATGTGTATAAATTCCCAGGGAAAAGAAGAAATCATTTAGCTTCAGCCATGCAGTTGCATGATATTTTGTGCCTTCTAATATATTTTGGCCAAGGAAAAAAATTGTACACGTTTTCAGCCATGGATAGAGAAGCGCAAAGGTTCATGTTTCTGCCTTTGTAGATTGTTCGTTGAGTCAGTTTTTCTCTATGTATATATTGCTTGTTCTCTGCTGAATGCCAACTTCCATTGATGTTCATTAAATTTTGTGGGTTCTCAAATTGAAACAAATAGAGTAGCTAGAGAAAATGAGAGAGTCTTGATTGCATCAGTTGAAGAGGATATGGAAAGGTGCATGCTCGTACTGTTGTTTCATATTGCGTTGTTTTGTATTTCATTTATGGTCTGGATATGTGCTAAGCTAGTTGCATGCCTTCCTACATGGTAAGTTTTCTTGGTTGCATACGTTTATTCCTGCATACTAAGCTAGTGCATGTCTATTGTGTTTGCACTGCATTGTTGCATTTAAACAAACATAATGGCTGGACAAGACAAAGGACTCTTTGACGGGTAAATAGACCTGTTTCTTTTTTGTTTTACATGTCTTTTTTCAAAATAAATTTCATTCCTTTTGATTGCATCTTCTGCGTTACTGCCTTGGAAAAAACAGGTTTCTTGAACAGGGAGATGAATTCTTCTATGCAGCAGCAGAGGGTTTTGTGGTACAATCTTCTAAAAGGTATACCAAGTGTGCCGACAACTTAAAGATACAAACCGGGTGCGGGCATATAATATAGAATGCATATATTTTCTTAGTCCTGATGTCCATCTGCAAATTCTTGCATCATAAAAAGTTGGACTAATGAGATGGTCATGAGAATTCAGTCATCCTAGACATTGGCAGACTAACAAGGCCAATGGTAAATATGCATGCACTCTGCTCTTACTATGTTTACTAGACAAATTTCCTGAGCTATATATTCATCTATGGCATGGAGAATATGTTGATGCCATCTACAGTACATGGTTTGCAGCTCACAATAAGTATCAACAAATACGAGCAAGACGTTGAACCTGCTGCATATTCTGCAGACTAAGAGGTGTCGTTGCGAAACTCTGGCTCCATGGTTCATCAAAAGTATGCATGTACTTGTAGCACACTACCATTCACTTTAGTTTTCCTGTTCAAAAAATGTCTTCGGGTCTAGAGTTATGACATCCAAAGTACTGTCAATAGAGGCCTTGAACAACCACCAAACTGGACAGGTGTTCATCGAGGACATAATGGTTGTCTATACCACCTACTTGGATAAGGAAAACAAAATTAGACCCATTAGGCGTGCTGATATGATAGACAAGGACGCCATGATGACAGTGACACTGACTATTCCTCCACAACTTGTCGAGAAACATGCAGAAAATATATTGCCGCATAATGGGATATCCATTACAAATTTTAATATATTGTCGAAAACAGTATATGACCATGGTGATTGCGATCGAATGATTTTGGTCAATGAAACAAGCATTGTGGAAAAAATTCCTCCTATTTGTTCAGAATACTGCTTCCTCCCGGAATCGACTATTAGGCAACTTGCATAGAGCACTGATATTTACCCAATGGGAACGATTAGGGTTATTTTCACACTGGATAGGAAATTTGGGTCGCAACACATTCTCCATATAAAGAATGAAGAGTTGGACAACAAGAAGGCAATGGTACCACTTTTCATATTCAATTTTGTTGTTTACTTTCACTTCTGCATGTATGTCGAATAAGTTACACAAAAGTTGCACTGTTCCATGTTGCAGCTACAATTTTTTGATACGTATTCATATTTTTTTTTTCAATGGAGCAACAATTGCATAGAGGGAAGATTCCACTCATGTTGTTCAAAAATATAACAAAAAAGAAGGGTGCTAGAGAAACAATCTTTCAGACAACCCACTCAATGTTTGTAATAGAGTTGTGAGCAGATACAGTAAAGGATTTGGAGAATCTAGATAGCTCTACAATTGTTGTGCGTATACATTTAAAAAATCATCCTTGCTTTTCTTATAGAAATAGCCTTCAACAAATTTATGCAGCTGTTAAATTTATTTTTTTTTGTTTTAAAGGGGAGTGTGGGATGCAGTTGTGTATTATATTGTTCAATGTATTAATTCCTTTGCTCGCATTCCCAAGTTGAAGGTATTTTAGTTGCAGCCAATGTGTAATCAACCCCCTTTCAGCTTGTTTGTGCAAAATTCCATTCCACTGCCTCTGCCTCCACTTTGATAACTGATGATACGATTGATTGTCTATGATGTGGTGAAAAATGTCCATATATTTATGGACATTGCCTCAGTGGTGTTATTCGAACCATGGGAAACAAAACCATGCATTATACGATTAGGCAGTTGTTGTTACAAAATGTGCTTCCTGAGTTGGCAGAGTTGTCGTATGAAACATATCTACAAAAAAAGGCAAGCAGTGTCTACATGCTGCGGAAGCTTCAGATACAAAGAAAATTCACCTTAAATGAGGACAATGCAATTTTTCATATCGACTGAAAAGGGGAGAAAATAAATTATATGAAACTTTGAGAGGAAACGAAAATACCTCATGTCTTTCTGTAATATTTGTTCAACATCCAGATGAAAGTTCATTTCAACAGAAAACAAATGTGGCAACATCTTTTCTTTGTATATCAAATTGTTTGGTGCAAAGGTCGATGGGTTCTGCTCTATGGAACCTTCTGGGAACTTTCTTGTGGACTGTTTAAAGTATGGTTGGTTCTTGGTTATCTGCTTTGTCTATCAATTTGTATACCCTATAACTCCAGCTGTTCTTTGGAGGACACCAAATAGTATAATTGTTTTTTTTTAGCCAGTTGGGACGCAGATCTGCCTGGTAATTTCTATGGTGTTGTGATGCAACTGTACTGTCACTTGCTTTAGCATATTTCCTTGACCGATGAACTTGGTCAAACTATTGTTCTAAAATAATTTGAAATCAATGAATATATAGTGTTTGAACTGCGACTGTCCTCACATACAAACAAGAGGCTCTTAAAATACAAATTGGCCATTATTTTCATTTTTTTTCTTATTCGATGAAGTTACTCAGATTAATATCCTAGAATAATTTGAAATCAATGAATATTTAGTGTGCAGAATGAAATTGTGCTATCATATGAACAACAGACCCTTAAAATTCAAATTGGTCCTTGTTATGCTTGCAGTTATAGAATTAAAAAAAAAAATCCTTTCTTTCCTTGATTCTTTTAAGATTAAGCGATTTAACATCCTTTAATAATTTAATGAACCATATCTCAAGTCCATAAAGTCCCAATTTTCAGCCTGCGAGCCCTAACAAAAGAGGCTCATTTTTCAACTCATTAGCCCCACAGGCCTCGATAAAAAAAAATCGTTAAATATGAAATACATACGGAATTGTTACGAGATAATATAAGTGCAATGTTCAGTGAGCCGGCCCGAGTCCTCTTGTCAATTTGTATATAGCGGAAGTATGGATGCTATTTGAAGCATAGGGAACAATGGAGACTCTAATTTCTTCCCTCCCGGCCACGAACCCGCCATCCAAAAACTGTCGAAAAATGCAATGTTCAGGCAACTAGCCAGAGTCCTCCTGGCAATTTGTATATCGCAGAGTCCTGGGTGGTATATGTAGGAGAGGGAACAATAGAGACTCTATTTTCAACCCTCCAGGCTGCCAACCCGCGATCCAAAAACTACCCAAGTATGGAATGAGGAATCTGCATATGCTATATAAAATCTCATTCCATAGTTAATATAGAGACTACGTCCACAAGTTCGCTTGTCAATTTGTATATCGATGAAGTGAAGATGCTATTTGTAGAACATGGAACATTAGATACTTAATTTTAAGCTCGCTAGGTCACGAATCCATGATCCAAAAAGTGCTCATGTATGGAATGAGTGATCTGCATATGTTCTAGAACAATGTGTTTGTACAACGGGGAACAATAGAGGCCCAATTTCCAACCCGCCAACCCCAGAGTCCCCGATAGAAAAAAATCGATAATTATGAAATTGATATGGAATTGCTACAGGGTAATAAAAGTCCAATGTTCAACAAAGCAAACTGAGTCCACTTGTGAGTATGCAATGAGGGTTCCACATACTTAATTTTCAGCCCGCCTGGCTGCGAACTTGCAATCCAAAAAATGCCCATCTATGGAATGAGGGATCCGCATATGTTCTAGAACAATACAAATGCACTGTTCATCCAAGCAGCCCACAACTCCTCCTACCAATTTGTATGTTGCGGAAATCTGGGTGCTATTTGTAGGAGACAAAACAATAGACACTATTTTTGGCCATCCATGCCGCAAACCCACGATCCAATAACTGCTTAAGTATGGAATGAGGAATCTGCATATGCTGTATAAAATCTCATTCCATACTTTATAGAGGCTATGTCCACAATCCGGCATGTAAATTTCTATATCATGGAAGTGTAGGTGCTATTTGTAGAGCACACAACAATAGATACTTAATTTTTAGCCTGCCATGCTGCCAACCTGCATTCCAAAAAGTGCCCAAGTATGGAATGAGGACTCTGCATATGTTCTACAACAATACAAAAGAAAAGTTCATCCAAGCAACCCATAGGTCCGCATATGTTGTAGAACAATGTATTTGTACAACGCGAAATAATAGAGGCCCAATTACCAGCCCTCCCGCCCCAGAGCCCCCGATAAAAAAAAATCGCTAACTATGAAATTGATACGGGATCACAACGGCACAATAAAAGTCCAATGTTCAGTGAAGTAGCCCGAGTCCACCTATCAATTAGTATACAATTAGTGATTCACATATGATGTATAAAATCTCATCCCATACTTTATATACAGACTTTGTCCCCAGATCCGCATGTCAATCTATATATCGCGGAAGTGTGGGTGCTATTTGTAAGATACAAAATAGTAGATACTTAATTTTCAGCCCGCCAGGTCGCGAACCCGCGATCCAAAAAGTGCCCAAGTATGGAACGAGGGATATGCATATCTTCTAGAACAATACAAATGCAATGTTCATCCAAGCAGTCCGTAGCGACTCGTGTTAATTTATATGTTGCGGACAGCTCCAGAGCCCTTGTTAAAAAAAAAATCGCTAACTATGAAATTGATACGGGATCGCAATGGGACAATAAAATTCCAATGTCCAGCGAAGCATCCTGAGTCCACCTGTTAATTTGTATATCGCTGAACTCTGGATGCTATTTGTAGGCGATGAAACAATAGATTGTTTTCAGTGCACCAGGCATCTAACACGTGCTCCAAAAACTGCCTAAGTATGCAATTAGTGATCTGCATATGTTGTGTAAAATCTCATTCCATATTTTATATACAAATTATGTCCACAGGTCTACGTTTCAATTTGTATATCACGAAAGTGTGGGTGCTATGTGTTGGATACAAAACAGTACATACTTAATTTTCAGCCTACCTACCTGCGAACCCACAATCCAAAAAAGTGCTCAAGTATGGAATGAGGGATGCACATATGTTCTAGAACAAAAAAAATGCAATTTTCATCCAAGAAGCCCGTGGAAACTCAAGTCAGTTTGTATGTCGTGGAAATCTCAGTTCTATTTGTAGGACAGGGAAAAATAGAGACTCTTTTTTCGACCTGCCATACTGAAAACCCACGATCAAAAAACTGCCTAAATATGGAAACACGGATTTGCATATGCTCTATAAAATCTCATGTCGATACTTTATATAGAGACTCATCTTCGCAACTCCCGCCATCAATTTGTATATCGCAGAAATGTGGGTGCTATTTGTAGGAGACAGAACAATAGAGACTCTATTTTCGGCCTACCAGGCCACAAATCCAGGATCCAAAAATTGCGTAAGTATGGAATGAGGAATCCGCATATGTTTTATAAAATTTCATTCCATACTTTATATAGAGACTATGTCAAGAAGCCCTCTTGTAAATTTGTATATCGTGGAAGTGTAGGTGCTATTTGTAGGACACAGAACAATAGATACTTAATTTTCAACCCGCCAAGCTATGAACCCACGATCCAAAAAGTGCCCAAGTATGGAATGAGGAATCTGCATATGTTCTAGAACAATACAAATAGAATGCTCAACCAAGAAACTCGTAGTTCCTCCTGCCAATTTGCATATTGTGAAAATGTGGTTGTTGTTTGTAGTACAGGGAATGAAGAATCCGCATATGTTCTAGAATAGTACAAATGCAATGTTCAACCAAGAAACTCGTAGGTCGTTCTATCAATTTGTATATCGCCCAGTATTTTTTTAGCCCGCCAGGCCACGAACCTGCGATAAAAAAAGTGCCTAAGTATGGAATAAGCGATCCGCATATGCTGTATAAGATCTCATGTCTATACTTTATATATAAACTCATCTTTGAAACTCCCACTGTCAATTTGTATATCGCAGAACTGTGTGTGCTATTTGTAGGGCACATAGTAATAAATACTTAATTTTCATCCCGCTAGGCCGCGAACGCGCGAAACAAAAAGTGCCCAAGTATGGAATCATAGATTCAGATATGTTCTATACAATTTGATGTCCATACTTTATAAAAGTACATGTTTAACCAACCAAACTGCAACTCTTCCTATCATTTTGTATCTCGCGGAAGTGTAGGTGCTATTTGTAGGACACAGAACAATAGAGGCTCAATTTTGAGCTCGCCAGGCAGAGAACCATCGGGCCTTCACATCTCCTGGGTATATCTTCTTTTGTTTTTCTTTTGTAACACGCCTGACCACTTTCCATATGCAATAATTAAGCTTTAATGCTAGTAGCCATCCTGCAGCAACCATTACAGTTGTCATTAATGTCCGAAATTTCAGAGAAGATTTCTCATTAGTATGAATTAAAATAAGATTTTCACACAAGCATGTTATAATTTCCAAATATTCATTTCAAAGGCGATGCAATCCTTTTTTTTTGTCTGTCGATGGGTTGGTGCTTTTAAGAAATTTCTGATTCTTAATGTCTTTTCACCGTCACCACCACCTTCGCACTTTTTTCTAATTGTGCAATTAGTGAGCTGTGATGGTCACAACTCATTCCGCACGAACCCTGGAAATTGTCATCGATCAACGAAAGGCTTATATTATCCCTCCCCGATTTCATTTGAAACATTGTCTCGAGCAAACAAAAATTCTTAGTAACTTGTGGCGGTAGTTCTCTCCACACACAGTGAACACATTGGGGCATAATGGCCATAGGTTCCACTATTCTAGGGCATATTCTTACTATTCATCTCTCTCTGGCCACGAGAAAAAAACGAGATGGTCCCTTGGTACACCCAGAGATATATTTCAAGCCAAAAAATTTGATGCCAACCTTGGCTGCACAGAGAACCTGCCCACTTGTAGTCATGCCTTTCACAGAACTTTATGCCATGAATTCCAAGCCAAAAGAAGATGATCTGATGGACGATGATACGACAATGGATGATGGCAATGCAAAAAATATTCCCAATCTTGGGCCCAAATTGAAATGAACCATAATGAATGGACCTTCCCGGCTTGGTGATCGTAGTCATGACAACACTAAAAGGAGTTTCAGAAAAAAAAAATGGACAGTGAATGTAATAGCCACGTTGCACCGCCAAATTAGGAATTCCAGAGATCCAAATTAGTCCATTCTAGGCGAAAGAGTTTGACTGTAAAGCAATCATATGTTGATGCTTCCAGAGATATATTTCAAGCCAAAAAAATATTCTTTAACATTTTCGGGTATCAGGTGAAAAACTTTTGTTGCTGCAACTCATTTTCCTACTAGTCATCTCCTTATGCCCATAATGGACTAATTTGGGCCTCTGTAATTGCACGTGCAAGCTATACTACTGAATTTTTTTCCACTATGAAGAGTTGGTTTCAACTAAGGGCTATTCCACCTGACCTGCAACCATTTTCGTCTTCTTCCACAGGCAAAGCTTCTGAAAAATATCAATTTCAGCAGAGGATGATTAATCGCAGAGAAAACTCCAAGGATCTTGCATACTGCAGAACTTGTACCTGTGTTTGTTGCAGATACCTTCAATGTTTTCAACCGAAGAACTGGATCCAATTTCTAAGCATAGATGTACAATACTGATCAAAATCTGGACCAAGGGTCAAATTTTGCTCAAATTTCAAAGTGCTCGGAATGTGAAGAAAATGGTGCCATTGCGTCCGTCTCATCTTCCTGATTCCGACAATATATTTACTTTCTCAAATGGAGTCCGTATGGAGAAGATATCGCGATCTGTTCGCCAAGCCAAACAGGCAAAAAACAATTTAATGCTGACTATACCAGTCTGTACAATCCGTACAGGACACGTGGCGGCTCCAGATGATGACACATGTCAGGCAGATTTGGCTTTTTGGGCATACGGTTGGACCAATTCGAAGGTGACACATGTCACCACTGGAAGGGTGACACGTGGCACAAGATGATGTCAACATCCTACGTGTCGGATGACATCAACAGCATATGTGGTGATGATGTGGCAACATCTGGTTGGCTGGCAGTCAGTCGAATCATGTGGTGACACGTGGCATCATGTTCGAGCGAATGGTTGGGTGCCACTTGGCCCAATCAGCGGCTGCCACGTGGCACCCAGGTATTGGTTGAATGTTTTGTTAAAAGATTGTGGAGGCCATGGGGTTCAACCCCCGGACCTCCCCACCGCATAAACTTTTACAAACCTCCATTGACCATTGCACCACTGTTTGATTCTTGTTATGTATGCAAGCCCATTTATATTTAAATTTGCAAGTTGTACCGTTTGGCTGGGGGTTGGGCCGGGGCTTAGCCCCGACCCGTAGTCATATTGTATGCTATGTGACCATGTTTTAAATGTATATTGCGCGGGAATTATTACGGAGCCCATCCCTCATATGTAACCATAATTATATTATATGGTGTGCATTATATATATGACCATATATATATAATATATGCGCGTGGATTTAAATGCACGAACCAAAGTTTGTAATACCATATATATTATATGGTGCACGTGGTAATGTTTGGCACGCCGAGTTTATAATCCATAGCCCATGGTTATATATGTGTTGCGCCATATGCCTAAGACTTGGAGCGGAAGTTCCAACGGTTGTAACTGTTAACCACTTATTTGCCAAAGCGCGCGATCCTATGACCATTCATATGCCCAGGTGCCGAGACGGTTAGGGGCTGGAGGCGCCTTAACCGTCCTACGGTTTGCACCATTGGCATGGTTGCGCCTGGTTCTGGGTTTTAACATGCATTTTGGAGTGTGTTCTTGGTTCATGCACACAGAGGTGCGTTTTGGCGAACCAGTTTTAGAACGCTTGAAGGAGAAAAATGGAGGAGGCCTAACTTCTTCATGTTTTGGCCGATTGAGGTGCCGTAAAAGCCCAGCTAGGGGTTTTTGGACGTGATGGATCCATTGATGCTATTTTCAAGGCCATTTGAAGACTTCTTCTGGAATTTTTTCACCATTGAAGTTTCAGCAAGCTCTAGGGAGCTTGAAGCCCTCATTGATCGAGGACATGGTTTGGTGAGCCTATGCTTGTTTTCTGTGATTGAATAATCATTTTTGGCTAATTGATATTCTTTGAACACATTGGGATAGGTTTCAGAGGCTGTTGAGGAATTTTACAGGTGTTTTTGCCAAAGAGAAGCTCAGGGAAGCTTATGGCCACATGTAGAAGAGGTCATGCCCGGATGAGCCATGATCCGTTTTCATAGTTCTATTAGTCATTTTTGGGGTTTTTATGTGTTCTGATCTCAATGGTATAGTCTATTTTTCCATTGGAGTTGAGAAGTAGCTTGTAAAAGAACTTTTGACTAATTAATCCTAGAGAGCCAAGTCCATTGATGGAGGCTCAAGGAGATGTAGCCCGGAGGGGGGTGAACTCCTTTATCATGTTGTTCTTGTTGTGCGTTTGATGGTTTATTTGCTGCAAGTTGTGTTGTTGTGTATTTATTGCAAGTACATATATAACCATTTAAAAGAACATTTTCTCGCACATAAGCATTTACAAGAAGATACATGAATTTAACATATAAGTTTATCTTGCATATTTTAACACATGATGCAAGGTCCTGTAAAGTTTATTTTTAATGAGGTAGAGGGTGCTTGCATAGCATAACAAGTTAGCCTTCTATTTTCAGATCAGGTGGTATCAAAACATAGTTTGTTTTCCTCATGTGTTTGCTATTGAAAGCTTGAGATTTAGTTGTTGGTTATTGTGCAAGTTTTGTGTTGAAGTTTGCAAGGATGGCAGAAGCTTCAAGCAATAATAGTTCTCATACATTTTCATTATCTGCATTCTTTGACAAAGAAGAAATTATAATCATGAGAGATTTGATGAAAGAGATGTGTGAATACAGGAATGTGCGTATTGTTCTTGAAGAGCAGTTGATGGCCATGAAGCAGGAGAAAGACCAGCTTTTTGCAAGGTTGCATGAGATGGAAATTCAACTCCATGAGGCAAAGGAAACCCTTACTAAGTACATGCATGAACATGAGGTATGCAATGTTAGTTTATCTTCTACTTCCTCTAAAGATGAATGTTTTGGTAGTTTTGAGAGTCACACAAGAGGAATAGGGTCCAAGTTGTTGTTTAAAATGGGCTATGAAGGTAAAGGGTTAGGCAAGCATGCACAAGGCATTGTTGTTGAAGAAATACCTAGGTTTTGTGGTCTTGGATATGAACAAAGAAATGGATCAAATTCCAAAGTCGAGGAGACCAAGGAAAAAGTTCCAAGGATAAATTTTGTTTCAAGTTCACCTCCTCAAGAAGGCTTTAAAGGTGAAAGTTCAAGAACTTTTGTTGAAAGTTCAATTCCTTAAGCATGCAAGGCTTGTGTTCAAGATGAATGAAAATATAGTTATGACAGTGATGAGGACAAGGACACTGTTGATGGTCTTCAAAGGAGAGTTTGTAACTCTTCAGATTCACCTCCTCAAAGAGGCGATAAAGGTGAATGCTCCAGGTATAATTCCACTTATCATTCAGTTGCTTTTGATTATGTATGTAAAAATGAAAGAAAGAATCCATGTACATATTGCGGTTTATATAACCACCATGTTTCAAAGTGTTGGAAAAGGTTGGCCAATTTTAGGAAACTTTCTAAACAAAGACAACGTGAGAAGAGGATGCAAAAGGTTTGCACTCATTGTCAGAAGCGGGGTCATCTCATTGACCAATGTTGGACGTTGCATCCAACTACTCATCCACAACACAAGAAGCAGTTGGATAAAGAGTTTGGCAAGAATGGAAGTGGAGATTCCATCATCGATGTGAGTCCAGATGATTCACAAGAGGACGATGTTCAGCAGAAAAAGTTACCGTTGAGTTGGCTTGGTAAGAAATGGTTAGATTTCTTAACCAGGTAATGCTTGCATTTTTCTGATTGTAAATGCACTTTTTAGCGTTATGTGTGCATTTATGGAAAGGTCGATATGATGTTTCAGATGAGTCTCGATTGGTGTTGATGATTTTCTGACGACTATGTTGTGTCGATCGTGTTGTTCGACTTGTGTTTAGTCGATGGTGTTTGTTGATTTGTAAGTCAATTTTGAGTACACCAAGATGCAGGAAAACGCCATGTACTTTGATGAAGTACAAGATGCGACAATTTGTTTAAGAACAAAAGACTTTGTTGGCATCATTTTCAATCTTGTATGATTTGTTTTCAAGATTGATGGTTTTCTTGGCTTGTGACAAGATGTCGCAGGAAAATTTTTGCAGCCATTGGAGAGCTGATTTTGTTGATGTCAAAGAGTTCAAAGAGGGACTTGATTCTGAGTGGGAAGGTTGGAAGTTTTCCTAGCATAGAGAGAGCAGTGGGTCAGCAACAGCCAGAGAGCAATGGTTGAAGGACATAGCCAGTTGCAATGCACGACATGTCAGAATATTCAGGTGATTGTCGAAAAGATTTTGATATAACTTGAAATCAGACAGATAAGCTTTTGTGGGTCCAAAAGCCTTTCAGTGGGAAGGTGTGATCAAAATCTGGACCAGGGGTCAAATTTTGCTCAAATTTCAAAGTGCTCGGAATGTGACGAAAATGGTGCCATTGCGTCTGTCTCGTCTTCCTGATTTCGGCGGTATATTTACTTTCTCAAACGGAGTCCGTATGGAGAAGATATCGCGATCTATTCGCCAAGCCAAACAGGCAAAAAAAAAATTAATGCTAACTATACCAGTCTGTACAATCCGTACAGGAAACGTGGAAGGTCCATCCAGGACACATGGCAGCTCCAGATGATGACAAGTGTCAGGCAGATTTGGCTTTTTCGGCGTACGGTTGGACCAATTCAGAGGTGACATGTGTCACCACTGGAAGGGTGACACATCGCACAGGATGACGTCAGCATCCTACGTGTCGGATGACGTCAGAAGCATACGTGGCGATGACATGGCAACATCTAGTTGGCTGTCAGTTAGTCGAATCGTGTGGTGAAACGTGGCATCATGTTCGAGCGAATGGTTGGGTGCCACATGGCCCAATCAGCAGCTGCCACGTGGCACCTAGGTATTGGTTGAATGTTTTTTTAAAAGATTGTGGAGGCCGTGGGGTTCGACCCCCGGACCTCCCGACCGCATAAACCTTTACAAACCTCCATTGACCATTTCACCACCATTTGATTCTTGTTATGTATGTGGGCCCATTTATATTTAAATTTGCAAGTTGTACCGTTTGGCTGGGGGTCGGGTTGGGGCTTAGCCCCGACCCGTAGTCATATTGTATGCTATGTGACCATGTTTTAAATGTATATTGCGCGGGAATTATTATGGAGCCCAGCCCTCATATGTAACCATAATTATATTATATGGTGTGCATTGTATATATGACCATATATATATAATATATGCGCGCGGATTTAAATGCACGAACCAAAGTTTGTAATACCATATATATTATATGGTGCGCGTGGTAACGTTTGGCGCACTGAGTTTATAATCCATAGCCCATGGTTATATATGTGTTGCGCCATATGCCCGAGACTTGGAGCGGAAGTTCCAACGGTTGTAACTGTTAACCACTTATTTGCCAAAGCCCGCGGTCCTATGACCATTCATATGCCCAGGTGCTGAGGCGGTTAGGGGCTGGAGGCACCTTAACCATCCTACGGTTTGCACCATTGGCATAGTTTCACCCGGTGTTGGGTTTTAATGCACATTTTGGAGTGTGTTCTTGGTTCATGCACACAGAGGTGCGTTTTGGCGAACCAGTTTCAGAAAGCTTGAAGGAGAAAAATGGAGGAGGCCTAACTTCTTCATCTTTTGGCCGATTGAGGTGCCGTAAAAGCCCAGCTAGGTGTTTTTGGATGTGATGGATCCATTGGTGTTGTTTTCAAGGCCATTTGAAGACTTCTTCTGCAATTGTTTCACCATTTGATTTTCAGCAAGCTCTAGGGAGCTTGAAGCCCTCATTGATCGAGGACATGGTTTGGTGAGCCTATGCTTGTTTTCTGTGATTGAATAATCATTTTTGGATAATTGATATTCTTTGAACACATTGGGACAGGTTTCAGAGGCTGTTGAGTACTTTTACAGGTGTTTTTTCCAAAGAGAAGCTCAGGGAAGTTTATGGCCACATGTAGAAGAGGTCATGCCCGGATGAGCCATGATCCATTTTCATAGTTCTATTAGTCATTTTTGGGGTTTTTATGTGTTCTGATCTCAATGGTACAATATATTTTTCCATTGGAGTTGAGAAGCAACTTGTAAAAGAAATTTTGACTAATTAATCCCAGAGAGCCAAGTCCATTGATGGAGGCTCAAGGAGATGTAGCCCGGAGGGGGGTGAACTCCTTTATCATGTTGTTCTTGTTGTGTGTTTGATGGTTTATTTGCTGCAAGTTGTGTTGTTGTGTATTTATTGCAAGTACATATATAACCATTTAAAAGAACTTTTTCTCTCACATAAGCATTTACAAGAAGATACATGAATTTAACACATAAGTTTATCTTGCATATTTTAACACATGAAGCAAGGTCCTGTAAAGTTTATTTTTAATGAAGTAGAGGGTGCTTGCATAGCATAACAAGTCAGCCTTCTATTTTCAGATCAAATACTCAATACTTTTTTTATTTTTTTAAATGGATTTGCTATTACAAAATTTTGGCCTTGGACTCTTCGTCTCTGCCACTTTTCTGGGTTTCATGCATTTTCTAATTAGCATACTTCGGTGCTCTCATACTTCTTCGACCTTATGTTTACTAGTACCAATGTAAAATGTTCCAGCAAAATCGTTCTTGTTGTTTCTAGAGATGCAATTATTAGGTTTTAATGCTAATTAGTACAAAACAAAGTTCACTACTTCAGTTGGTATGTTACAGTCATGGAATAATGTATCAAGAACATAACTGGATGTGCACATTGCAATAAAATGTAATCCTCAACAGAGCATTTCCTGATAACTAGTAGATCACGATTTTGCAACAATGGGGCTTCTTTGAAACCAATTCGCACTTACGAAAAATGTCTTCTACCTTTCTATTTTCCCAATTCACGCGTTTCCAACCACCTCTTCCCCTTTCTTTAAATTGACTGTCTATTGTTCCGTGTCCCACAACTGCCACCCAGAGTTTCACCATATAGAAATTGACAGGAGGACCCCGCTGGCTGCATCAACATTGCACCTCTACTTTTCTAGGACTTCCAAACAACATTTGTAGCTTTGTTATATACAAATTGACAGATATGCAAATTTGCAACCATTCTTAGATCATGCCCTTTTCCGTATTATGGTCGACCTATCATGCCCTTTTCATGATCTCTTCCGTTTTACACATTTTGCACTCAAAATTTCTGAAACATTAAATTTTACCCTTTTTCGTATTATGGTCCACCTATCATGCCCTTTTCCATGATGCACATTTTTTGCACTGAAAACTTTCAATAAATACAATTTAACCACTACTTCCTTGCATATTTATTGGAACTATTGTCAACCCATTTTGAAGCCCATCTATTCGCTTTCCATACTTCGCCATTTGTTCAAATTATGGAATCGTCCCTTTGCCAGGTTGAAAAAATATTCAGTTCGTAGTCATTGTTTCCAGTGTTGGCATCCTTTTGGAATTAGCAGTTGGCAATTATATATAAGGTCTTATTGCTATGCATGCAATTATCAATTTCCTTATTCCATACTTAGCCATTTTTCTGAAATTCCGCAAAGATACAAACCAATCGCTGGACTCCCCCTTCATGATCTCTTCCTGACTATCCCCATAACCCTTTTTTGAATTACATCCAACCGCTTTTTAGAACTTGCCATTCTTTCCTTGCTCTCCATCATCTCTGTCACCTTTGCACTTCTCTACAATAAAAGAAAATATAAAGTATTATATATATATATAGACATATCTTGTTTCTAAATATGGAATTACTGGCATTTAATTCTAACAGGACATCATGCAGAAACCATATATATTGTCATTGATGGGCGAAAGGGCCGAGGAAATCTCATATTCATGCGCATTAAACCAAAATTTCCAGGGAGATTATATTGTCCCTTCCGAGTGTTCATTTCAAAATCATGAAATCCCTTTCACATCACATGCCCTTCGCACATTCAAGAAACCTCCATTCCTTAATTGATTTTCGTCGTACCCGCCACCTTCACATTTCTAAATATGTAATAAATAAACTTTACTCCTAACAGTTCATCATGCACTACCAATATCAATTGTCATTAATTAGTGAAAGGCTCGAGGAGCTTTCCCATTCATAAGCATTTAACCAAGATTTAGCAAAAAGTTACATTATTCGTTGTGATTGTTCATTTAAACCATCATCTGCAGCAAAGCAACCTTCTCATAAACCTATGGAATCAGTTCCGCACTGGTTCTATGGAGATACAGTGAACATCTTCGACCGTCACGACCAGAACTTCCACTAGTCTAGGGAATTTTCTTATTACTCAACCTCTGTTGCAGAGAACCAAGTAATTTGGACCTCCGAGATTGCTCATGAAGGTTGTGTCCCTGAGGTTTTTGACTGTAAGGACTTGGTCTCTTGGTGCACTGATAAATTTATTGCAGAGAAAAGAATTATTCCATTGCACGACCGCTCTTTTGTTTCTTTGTCACCTCAACTCTTCCGACAGATGCTGAAATTACTCGAGCCAACATTGACCTTCAAAGGAGAAGATTTCAAAAGGTTCCTAGCAAAGCATAATAACGGATTGGACCTCTTGCCCCTTTTTTTGGAAAACCCGGATCTATTTCCTGAAGATATTACAAGCATGTAGGTTAGTTCATTTAAAAATCCTTTTCGTGAAATTGCCTGGTTGTTTACAAGAATAAAATGACAGGAATCCACAACTACTGTTTCTCGCATGACTCTTTACATTTTGTATTTCACAGTGAACGAACAAGCCATTTTTAATTGGGGAAGGATAATTTCTTATGAAATCTCTTCCCAATTGTCAAGCTACAAAAGGGGAAATAAATTTTATGTGTCATCCTATTTAGTTTTTGCAATAGCACATTCCTGTCGATTTACGCAACTGTCTCTGTCCAAGAATGTCAACTGCGATTTCCACCTAGTAACATTCTGGTACCAGGCCTTGTGGAAGCACAAGGCTTCCCACTATTTTTATGAGGTTTTTAATGGCTTCCTCTCTGTTTTAAAACTTTTCTTATGAGGATAAAATGCTCCCCACTTATCTGAACATGCAACTAATTTTTTGGACAAAAAGGGAACAATCCAACATTTGGATAATTACACTGTCATAAGAATTTTTGGCTCCATGGAACAACCTACTCTCCTTCCATGTCACACTATGGACATAATTTTTATTGCATAAGTAGCACGTCAATACAACTACTAGTTCCATCTGTTCCAAAAGAAGAAAAAAAAACAGTTCATTCCTATGCCTTGGAAAATAGGGGAGTTCGTGTTGAAAAATGTCAACAAATTTGACGATTTCGTAGCACATTTTAGTATCTCCAACCTCATATATGCTGAACACATAAAAATATTTGACCCCTATGATATTTTTAGACAACATTTACATTCACTTGTCCTTGGCGATTGTTTTGTAAATAAACACCTGCCCAAAAAAAGAGACAGTCATGGGTCTACCTCTGATGTCGGCGACGTAAGACAATCCGAGAGCATCGCTCGAACGACCCATCACAACAATAAAGAAGCCCATAATTCTTCAAATGGAGGAGGATATAATGACCTTCCTCACTCTAAAATTGATATTTATCACAAGCTTCCAGTGGAGAAGAAGAGAAAAAAAATGTGGGGCAGGCAGAAGACCCAAAAATTCAGACTCAGAACATGGAAATTGACATTGATCTAGATGCCATGTTCCCCTTCTTTAATCAGCCCGAGGACGCCATCCACCATAGCCATCCAATGGACATATCCATTGCCCAAAAGTTTTATGAAGATGAATCCTTCGTGTTCCAGAGCACTATTTTTGATAGCCGAAAAAAAAATTGATATTTCAGAAAAAAAATGTTAAAAATATCAAAGGCAAATCTTGTTCAAAGGTTGACATTGCCAACATGCTGTCGTCCCAAATCTGTCAACTTCACACTGTGATCTGAGAAGCACTTCATGACTCCATTGAATGGAGACCCACAATGCTAGACTAAAGGACTGAGTCAAGGAATTGGAAGACACTTTCTTTCCTATGCCATTGCTTGTCGATCCTTTGGCAATAGCCATGCCTGGCACCCCTGCACCCAATGTAAAAGCACCCTCCACCCTACTTGCATCCTGTAAAGGATATGTGGAAAACAATATCACAAAAAGAATGGAACTGGTTACCGATGCCTGGAAAAGATCACAAACCATCGCTTCCCTTAGAACCAGGGCACATAGATTGCTCGAGATTTTGCAAGCCGAATTAAAATATGAACAAAATTCCTTCTTAAAAACGGTCATCCCTTTTGGCAAGATTGTCAACAATATGACAGAAACAAAAAGAAGAGAAGAAGATCTTCCATCCAAAAATCAAATCAGCCAATTGAATGCATGTTGGAAAGAAAAAGTAAACAACCTGCATCTCATTGTTCAGTCATATGAAAAAGTCATATCGAATAAAGATAAATTATTCACAAAGATGTCAAATATAGACTTAGCCGAGAAAACAAACGACTTCCAAGACCCCCTCTTAATCGCAAACTCCTTGCCCTTAACCAGAGAAGAGTTTGATAAATAGGTTTCTATGTTGAAGATCTTCTCTTTGGAAAAATTTTACAGCATCCTTCAATTTGATCAATCTCACGTCCATGACTGGCTAGTCAAATATGCAGTACAGAATGAGGAAATTCATTAGGTTGTCTCTAATATTTCTATTGACTTCTAGGAATTAGAAAATGATCTTTTCAACATCAGTATCCGGAATGAGATCAACGTCGCCCCAATGAGAGCGTACAATGAGGAATGGGTCGAAAGGAAATTGAAACAGGTCACCAACGAAAGACAACAGACAGTTGCCAGCATTCCAGCAGTCATGGAGAACATCCTTGAAACCGCAGTTGTCGCCGACATCAATGAAAGGGAAGCCACAAGAAAATAGCCAAAGCGCTCATATATACCCTCACTGTAAGTTTACTCATCCCATCTTTCTTTGTTTCTCAACCCAGTTATTCCTCTTTCTTAAATAAACATGTATAGGCAAACACTTATACCTTTCCATTTATTTTCTTTTGTAGTTGTTGCACTCTATCTTCTTTCCACAATCTCGTTTCTTGTAAATATTTCTCTAATGGTTCGCGAGAGCCCCAATCCCAGTCTACATGAAAAACACATTGAAATTCCGGTTTATATGTAACACACTTTGTTTTTTTTTGTATATTTCAAAATTTGCAGTGGTATGTAACAAACTTCTATTTTCTGACAGATTTCAAATAAAAATGCATCCAAATTTTTATATCCTAAAGACTCTACTCTTATATTTCAGCACTCTCTATAACAAATGCATTTATGGCAAATGTTCACAAATACATTAAAATTTTTATATTTCTTATCTCCTATTAATTTTATGTCATCATATGTTTTTAATGTTATCATATATTTTTATCTTTCACCAGTCCACATTGAAAATGCATTTAAATTTCCAAATTTAATCTTGCACTGTCAACAATTTTTTTACTTTCTTATATACTTTCAAAAAAACAAAAATGTTTGCTATATACTTTCCAAAATTAGATGGTGCTTGGCCTGCCAACCATCATTTACTTTTGCCCCATCTTCCAAAATATGCACCTTTCACACAACATTTCCCTCATATACGTTTTTCACTAGACACTTCGTTTCATTTACACTTCGACCCCATTTTTCAAAATTTGCTTTCTAACCTCCTTGGCAGGGACTCAATTGCCACGTAGCCTTTCTTCTTATCATAGACATTGCTTCACCAGTTATAATTCATGGTAGTTTAAAAATATTTGAACGGGAAAAAAATCCCTTTATAAAGGATATAATTCATTACTACATTGTTTTATATATTATAATTCATGGCCATTTAAAATTAATTTAATTAAGAAAATGTAATTTATTTAGGTATTATTTCACTTGTTATATTAATTTATTATTCTTTAAACATAATTTTGAGTGAGTTTAATGGTTAAGAGCATGTGTTTCCTCATTGTATTTTAAAAACATTTTTTTTTTCCTTTTTTTAAGTATTATAATTCATTTCATCATTTCTTTAGGTGTTATAATTTTAAAAACGTTTAACAAATTTTTTTCTTTAAAAATATTTGTTATATATCATAGTACTTAAAAATTGAAAAAATCCTCGGGTGGGGTGCCATGTATAAGAAGGAGGCCACACATACCTCCCGTGAACTCAACCATAAATATGGCCAGCCGCCATCCCTCACCCTAATATTGAATGGAGGGTGATCGTAAAAACTTGCAGAGGAAGGGAGGAAAACTCCCTCGCGTCAGTTTAATGGAGGTCTTGTTGATTAATGGTAGGAGGCGGGTGTTGAGTACGCATGGTTGCATTACAATCATGTTCGTCCCTTGGTTATCTATCCAACTTCGCCTCTGCGCTCTATCACCTCGCTCTGCTTGGAAATTGGTTTTTGGCATAGTTGGTTCTCTTGGTTTTAGTCCAGTTGGTTCTTCTCCCCCTAGGCTCCTCCATGCCAAGAGAGAGAGGAAATCCCAGGCGAGGCCCTACCTGGTATAGTCATGCAGCCAGGTAGAGACTCCTGAATAATCTAGAGTGGGCCCTGTCATTTTCTCAGACTCAACACACTGCGTGACCTCATACTCCTCCAATGGCCTACGTCAAGGAGGAATTCCTAGAGGAACCAATCTAGGTTCCAGTAGAATCCCTCCTCTACATGGTCCCGGTTGACTACTTGCACCCCAACACTAGTAAGGTGGATACAGGTACAGAGGTGGCCTTGGAAGGTGCCACATGCATTGTTCAGGAGGAATTCCTCCACATGGCCCCATATACGCACATTCACCCAAGCACTAGCAAGGTGGTTACATGAGCAGTGGAGGATATGGAGGGAATCACTTGCACTATGTAGGAGGAATTCCCCATCTCGGTGCCTCCACCGCTGAACACAATTAAGGAATGCGACCAGGCTCTCTCAAGCCTCTTCATCCCGGAGTAGCTAAAGCTTATTTTCCACATCATAGGTTATATGGCAGACCAAATTCATTGAGACACCCTCGTTAGCAACCACATTGACATGTTGTTCAATGCATTTTCAAATGCACCAGCCAAGTAGAGGTGCATGACTTGCGCGCAACCCTTCCTGCTCCATCCCAATGATGACATCCTTCATAGTGGAGCCTCAAATGACAAGTTCCATAGTTATCAAAGCCCTGCTAATGTCTATATTTTCATAGTTCTCTGAGCTCCACTAGCACGATGATGGTGCTTTTTTCTTGTCAACCTGGACTGATACTCTGCTCATTTATTGCCTATTTTTTTTTCAGACTTTTTTAGTTTGTTTAGCTTACACAGACAGTTCTTTCAGCACTATCATCTGCCACCTGCTCTGGTTTCCAATTGGCAGGTCAAGTGGTGGATGCCCTTTTTTGGATGAAAGCGTAATAGGCGGCCACATGTTTCGGTTTCCACTAGTTTGGCGGAACATGTGGTAAAAAAAAAGAAAAGTAAAAAGCCAAAGCAATAAGTTCATAAGATGTTCATATAATATATACTTAGAGTTGTAAATTTTTAAAAAATAATTACCTTCATTCTTGATCATATATTTGCAAATAGTTTATTACCAAAGAATCATATATAACAATTTTTCAAAGAAACAAAAAAAATATAATAGACAATTTACACTTTGATTACAAACTATGGAAAATCACATCTTTTAAGCTAAGATATTAATATTGGGTGTAATTTTGTTGTAGCGGAAGCATAAAAACACATATATCTAATTGTAAATATTGAACAAGATGTAATCACACAAATTACAACACATAGAAAATAACATTTTTTTACGTGGTAAAACCCTATACATGGAAACATACACGGGACAATGATATTCAGTTTATTTATCGTTCAAGGGAGATATTACATTAAATCCAAACCAAGCTTACACACACTCAACCTCTCTCAAGAATCTTTTGCCTCTATGGGTGTACATAGATTAATAACAACTCTCAAACAATATTACATTAAAGCCAAACCAAGCTTACACCCATTCAACCTCTCTTAAGACTCTTTTGCCTCTATGGGTGTACATAGATTTATAGCAACTCTCAAAAAGTGACATAGAAATGATTACATTTATGTGGATCCACACATTGTGTGATTTGTTTCAACAACAAACCTAATAAAGGATCCACTAAATTTGCTACAATCCACAAAATCGTGGGAAATTGGTTGGCATATCTCAAAAATCTCCACCTTGACAATAATTTACCTAAATATCATTGTCCAGTTTGTTTATCACCTATGTTGCAAGCCAAGAGAAGCTAAGCACAACTGCAACTTCTCTAATAACATTGGTTTCATGAACACATCTCTATAATTTTCTCGAGTTTGGATTTTCTGAGGTATCACTCCACCTCCAACATGTCTTCCAAAACAATTCCTTGAGGCATATCCTGAGGTCAATCTCCTTTTATCCAACATACCTGCAAAATCTAAATTACAATTACCACAAACTAAACCACTGAAACCATTATAGGTGACACTTGTGCATCTAAAACACTGAATCACCCATTTCAATTCTTCACCCAAGTTTTCCATGTGATTAGTGACATCAACTGAATGTGAAATCTCTGGTCTTGACCATTTCATCTCCTCCAACAGACCTCCTATTGAACTGACATGAGACATAATTTTTTCTTCTTTATAAACAAGACTTAATTTGAAGAAGAATTATAATGGAAAGAAACATGGATATTAACTGGTTTCATGTTGTTCATATTGAACTTCAACTACAACTTACGATGTATATTGTCTTTGTGTACTTATGTGCGCAAAATTTGTTTTGTTGCTCCTTGATCCTTCATATGAAATGTCCTGTCCAACTAAGCCTTTATTCGTGCATTGGCTTGCAACGAGGATATCATCAAGAAAGTAAATTTACTATAAAATTATAGTCATACTTACCCATTGAAAAGTTTTGGCTCGCCATGAAGGATTCAAACCTCTTGTACAATTACTTGGGTACCATTAGGCCATACAATGAATCCTCTAGCATGCAAACAAATCTACCGTTGTGATCTTGAACTAACCCTTCTGGTTTTTCCATACACACTATATTTTTGTTAATGACGATCTTGTGCACACATTACATCCCTTTTTTCCATCATCATAACTAACATAGATATAAAACAAGCAGAAAATCATAAACAAAGATCCTAAGTATGAAAGAAACTTACAGTTTTGCAACTCTTTCTTTCTCATATGATTGTGTTTCTTCTTCCATAAACATGAAGATACATCTGTCACCTCATAAGCAACTTTAGTACTTCCTTCCGTCTTAGAAAGGTTATCAACCCTTGTTTCCTTCATCACTACTAAACTTCCTTTCAACACTTTGAGTGCTTCACCTTGACCTACATACTTATATCCACCAGAATCCAAAATCCCTAATGAAATCAAATTTCACTTAAGCTCAAGTACATATCTAACATACATAACAAATATACCATCAAACATCTTAATTCTAATATTTCAAACCCCAACAATTTTATAGGGAATACCATTTCCCATAAACACTACACCCTCATCAACATATTAGTAAGAAATGAACCAGTTTCTATGTGAGCACATGTGGTGGGAGGCACCTGAATCTAACAACCATTATTCCTGATATTGTAAGCTACTAGAAATAGATAAAACTTCATCAGTCGTACCTGGATATTTTGCAGCCAAATTTTCTTCTTTCGTAGATTTGTCCTCATATTCTTTTCTTTTTCAACATTCTTTCTTGATATGCCGTGTTTTTCCACAGTGCCAACATTTTACTCTACCATTTCTTCCCCTTGACTAAGAATGTGAAGAACTTCTCTGATTCTACTCTTTTTCTTTAGATCGGCCTCTGATCGACATCACCTCTGAAGTTGAGATTTATTGACTAGATTTTCTCCACATATTCTTAGACAACAAAGATCCCACAACAAAGTCATAATCTAAAACATATGTTGAGCTAAAGCTAATATAGGTGACTATATTATACCAAGAATCGGGCAATGAGCACAATAGTGTAATAGCTTTATCTTCATCTTCGAATTTAACTTCCATACTAGTCAATTGAACTATAAGGGTATTAATGTTATATATTCAGGTGGATATCGGTGGCTAGCCACCTTTTCCAACTGTCTCAAAACAGTTTTTTGGCAATTTTGGTAATTTACTATTTTTAGCAGTTTTTAACTTCCGGGGCCATTTTGAGGCCGTAAACGATGTTTTTCGGAAAATGGGGAGCAATATGGGATTTCCCTTTAAATTTCCTCCAAAATGAATATGCTCGATGATACCTTTCAAACAGGCTATCATGTGCCTAAAACGAAGATCATATGCAAAAGTTACGACCCTGGGAAGTTGATGTACTAACTTACCCAAACGGGGCCCACATAACTTTTGGCGCTTCATCTCCCAGGGATAGGTTTTTTATGTATGGGGTTTTTGTAATTCCTGTTTATTGTAAATATTCCTTCAGAGCCTCATTGTCATGATCTTCTTGCGAATGCGAGTAGCTGTCACATCTCTTCTCAGAGATAAGTTGACACCATTCTAGTGAGTCTTTCACTTTGTATTTTTATAGTCTCTGTACATTTCTTTCATTAATATAAATCATGTATTATTGTATATATGTGTTTATGGTTGCATCTATGATACATTTCTGTTATATTATTGAATATCTGTGATATCTCTGTGCATTTATTTTTATATCTCCACTCTCATTTCATGCCGAAGATAATCCAAATCAGTGGTATCAGAGCAGGCTGCTCTTGATCATTTTTTTTCAGTGCATGTCCTTGACAAGGTCTGAGTATAGAAATTTAGGTCTCAAGCTTGTCTATATTGAATAAAATTTCTCTCGCACTCCCAAGAAACCCTCCATAGCGAAAGAAAAGAAAAATGATGAAGTAGACGATCCTATAAATCTATTGCTTGAGCAAGCTCTCACACGACAGAGGGATGAAATAATGGAGAATTTTTCACACATCCTTCAATGCCTGCCAATAGAAACAAGCACATCTTCATCAAACATCCACTTTGAAAGAACCTTTCCTTTCAAGGTACAAGTTAATTTTGATATTCCCATATTTGAAGGTCAGATAGATGTGGATGTCGTAGACAAATGGTTAAATCTGCTAGACGATTATTTCTCTGTTCACCATTTTTTTGATAGGGAAAAGATCACCTTTTCACTCCTTAAAGCTCTCCCCCATGTCAAACATTGGTGGGAAACTCACTGGGAGCAAAGTTCCATAGAGGAGTCTGAAATATATGGGGTTGAGCCCACCTGGGATTTTTTTGTGGATGCGGTAAAGGAAAAATATTACCCTGTTGGAAACTATTAGGACCAGTACATAAGATGGACCACACTGTGGCAAGAGAGGGGCCAAGCGGTTCTGGAGTTCACCAATACCTTCCCTACCTTGTGCACCAAGTTGGATATCAAAGAATCTGGATGACATTTGGTTCTGAAATATTGTGGGGCTCTACATAGATACATCCAAACTAAAATGGATTTTCTGGACATCTCATCACTCAGTGTTGCTTATTGATATGCTGTTAAAATCGAGAAAAAATTTAAGCACTAGAACAAACGAGAGTTCGGGTTTGCAAATCCGCAACAACCAAAGTATGACAAACATGGCCCTAACAAACAGTCTCTCGAAAACCAGTCCAAGCCACAGAAAAAGAAGGTTCATGGGTGTTAATTTTTAAGCCATTATTATAGTTCTTTGCATTTCAGTAGATAACAACAACATAAGACAAGATCACTAAGAAATACACAATCACAAGAGACACAACATTTATCTTGGGAAACCCTCTAGGGGAAGAAAATCCAACAAAACTTCCTTATTATAGATAGATAATACAATGCCAAGAGATAACTTAAACTAATGCAGAAGATTCTCTCCCAAAGATGCACCACTCTCTCTCCTTCTTCTCTAACTGCAGTTCCGAAACTTGTCTCTCAATGAGAAAGTGAGTTTTGTCTAAGTGAGGTGCTAGCCTCCTTATTTATACAAGATTGGCACACGTGAAGTGTCTCTTCACTGGTAGGGTCGACTTCTCCAACTGGGTGGTTATAACCACCTTTATTATATTTTGGGGCCTCTTGATATATTCAGGGGCCGACTTCTTCTTTTTCTTTTTACAATTACATTATGACCAATCCACAAAAAGGGATTTGGTCCTGATACAATAGCTGACATGATCAATCCACAATGGGGATTGATCCAATGAATAATATATCAAATAATAATAAGAATACACTTTGCAATTACATTATTTCAACACTCCCCCTTAACAAGAAGGGTATTCTTCAACATCATCAAGCGAGAGAGAGAGGACAACATCATCAACAACATCAAGTGGGTGAGAGGACAACATCATCAATATCATCTTGGAACATTGACTGGCGTATCTATAAATCACGAAAGTTTTCTTCATCGACAACATTGTCATTCTCAAAGGAATGCAATCATCATCTGCATCAATATGTATTAGTATAAAACGGATACATCATCATCATCATCACAGCACAAGGCTGGCACATCATAATAATACTAGACTAGCTTTACATCATAACTATCAAGCTGAAAGCACATTTCTAATCTCATCTCATAGTCTTTCTTTGCGTCATTGCAATAAGGTTGGAAGTAAGATACTCGTCCTGCTTTACGTCACAACAATCAATATGGAAGCAGTATACTAGACTGGATTTACACCACAATTATCCATTCAGAAGCACAGTGCTAGTCTCAACTCATCGTCTTGATTTACATCACAACCATCAGGTCAGAAGCAAGGTACTCGTCCTGCTTTATGTCACAACCATCAGGTCGGAAGTAGGACACTAGACTGGCTTTACATCACAACTATCCAGCTGGAAACACAATACTAGTCACATCACATCATCTTGATTTATGTCACAACCATCAGGTCGGAAGCAAGGTACTCGTCCTTCTTTACATCACAACCATCAGATCAGAAGTAGGATACTAGACTGGATTCACGTCACGGATATACATCCGGAAGAACAGTATTGGTCACATCACATCATCTTGCTTTACGTCACAGCCATCAGGTCAGAAGCAAGGTACTCGTCCTTCTTTATGTCACAACCATAAGGTTGGAAGCAGGATACTAGACTGGATTTACGTCACAACTATCCAGCCGAAAGAACAGTACTAGTCATATCAAATCTTCTTTCTTTACGTCATAACCATTAGGTCGAAAGAAAGAGATGTCTCATCGCAGCAACTACTCCTCCTTTCGAGGAAGGTCCTTTCATACTATACCAAGATTATATCAAAAGTGCTCAAGCTTTACATGAGATACAGGCTTGGTCAACACATCAACAACATGTTCATCCATGCTAATGTACTAGAGATTTAAGGCTCCTCTCTGCACCATGTCATGGATGTAATGATATCAGATCTCTATGTGCTTCGACCTGTCATGGAATACATGATTCTATGTCATATTTATGCATCTCTGGTTGTCACATAGGATTGTGGTTTCTTTTATATCTAAGTCAAATAGGTCGGTTAACAACTTTCGAAGCCATATATCTTCGCAACTAGCAGAACATGCAGCAATGTATTATGCTTCCGTTGTGATAAGATCAATACTAGATTGCTTCCTACTTTTCCATGAGATTGTGGCTAATCACAAATTGAAACAACATCCTGAAGTGATTTTCCTTTCACAAACACTTCCTGCCCAATCTGCATCAGTATATCCACTCAATGTGAAATCATGATCTCCATCATAGCTAAGGCCACAATCTATTGTACCCTTAAGGTACCTCATCACATGTTTTGTAGCCACTAGGTGAACATGTCTGCGTTCTACCAGAAACTAACTCAAGGTGTTCATGGAAAAAAAAATGTTTGGTCTGGTGTTTGTCAGGTACATCAGTGATCCAATAATCTGTCTGTACAGTGTGGCATCAATCAACTTTGATGAAGTGTCGACCAACAACTTCATCTTCGCTTCCATGGGTGTATTCATGGACTTGCACTCCAACATGTCGAATCTCTTCAAGATTTCGATTGTATTTTTCCCTTGGTTAAGGAAGATCCTCTCAGTACTTCGGCATACCTCAAGACCTAAAAAATAATGCATCAGGCCAAGGTCTTTCATTTCAAATTCTGAGGCAAGTCTCTTCTTACATTCAATGATGAGATTTTCTTCTCCAGTTAAGAATAAGTCATCCACATATAGCATTAGTATTACTGGCTCATCGTTCATAACCTTGAAGTAGAGGTTAGAGTCTGCTTTACTCTTGGTAAAGCCTAAGCTCATCAAGAAACTGTCTATACGGACATACCAAGCTCTAGGAGCTTGCTTCAATCCATATAAGGCTTTCTTCAATCTGCAGACTTGAGACTTCATGTCTTCAACTTCAAATCCTTGATGTTTCTCTATATACACTTCCTCTTCGATGACAACATTTAGGAAATTTGTCTTTACATCCATCTGGTGCAACTTCCACTTCATCTTAGCTGCAAGAGCTATGATGGTTCTGATCGAAGTGTATTTGGCTACAAGAGTGAATGTCTCTTCATATTCAATGCCTTCCTTTTGAGAAAATCCATGAGCAACAAATCTTTCTTTATACTTCTCAATACTTCCATCAACAACATGTTTTATTTTGAAGAGCCATTTGGAGGATACCACATATTTACTCTTCAGTCTAGGAACTATTTACCATACTTCGTTCTTCATTATGGATTGGTATTCCTCTATCATGGCATCTTCCCATTATTTCCTCTGAATGGATTCTTCAAAGTAGGTAGGCTCCTCTTCTAGAATATCACACATCAAAGTCATATAACTGGAGAATGGATTTGGTCATTTTACCTGTCTCGTAGTTGCTTGGAGAAGATTGTACTTCTCTCCATCTTGAATAAGCTCTCTGGCCCAAGTTGGCTTCCTTTTATGGAGGATCGTCATCTGAGGAGGTTCTTGGACTTCTGATATATCATGTTCTTCTAGAATTTCCTCGGAAGTTACGACTTCTCTCACTGGTTCTGCGGCTCTGGGAACCTCCCTCATTGCAGTACTGGGGATTATGGGTTCCTCTTCATGTACTTCTTCAAGATGGCATCTTCTAGATTTCTTGAGCATCACATCTTCATCAAAGGTCACATCCCTGTTGATCTCAATGTGATGGTGACCTAGTATATTTATTCTAAAGGCCTTGGAGACCTCACAATATCCCACAAATATTCCCTTCTTTCCTAAAGCTTCCATCTTGTTTCTATTCTCTTTCGGTATATGTATAAATGCCGGGCAGCCAAATATTTTGATATGGATTACCTCTGGCTTCTTTCTGGTGAACTTTTCTACAGGGGTCTTGAACCCAAGTGCACTATAGGATAATCAGTTTTTCACATAAACAGATGTCATTGTTGCTTCTGCCCATAAGCACATTGGAAGATCTTGATCATGGATCATAGTCTTCACAACTTCCATTATCGTTATGTTCTTTCATTCAACTACATTATTTTGTTGAGGATTATAGGGAGTTGTGAGTTCCCTCTTGACCCCAACATCTTTGCAGAAGTTCAAAAACTCTTTTGAGGCATATTCTCCTTCATTATCTGACCTGAGTATCTTAATCTTTCTTTCAGAAAGATTCTCTATCAAGGCTTTGAATTCCTTGAACTTGTTGAACACTTTATTTTTAGATTTCAAAAAATATACCCAGGTCTTACAAGAATAATCATCAATGAATGATACATAGTATACATACCCACTCATGGAGGACAATGGAATTAGGCCACACACATATGAATGGATGATTTCTAGGACTCCTTCTGATTTGTTGTCTCTCTTCAGAAAAGGGTTCTTGATGTTCTTCCCTTGTGCACATCCATTGCATAAACCTTCATGGTCAACCTTGAGTTCTTGTAAACCTGTGACCGCTCTGCATATGTATGGTAGTGCCTTGTAGTTAATGTGAGCTAATCTCCTATGAAAAAGTTCACATGGATTCTTAATGGCGTGGGTCATGGAAGCTTCTGAGTGACCCTTTAGCTTAGGCAAGCCACCTTCTTCTTTTCCAATGATGATTTCTTCATTTATGGTCTCTCCTTTAGCACGTTGCCTTCTGCAACCTTCACTATAGCTTCCTCAGGGTTACAACCTGTGACCTGGAGAAAGGTCAACAAAACAACAAGCAAGAATAATATCCTTCTGATAATATAAATCAATAACACGAACAATCATCATAGTAGCTCCTTTAGAGCTATCACTTGTAATTTATTTGAAGAAAATATTAAAGTTAAGGAATACAATATGAAATGAGGTCAACACTCTCATAGTGATGTTATCAAACATTCTTCCATGGCAACCTGGAACTAGCACACAAGGTTTCTCCTAGAGGAGGTGTTAGTTGTATTAGGAAAAGCATTTGCTTCTATATGCTCACATGCTATCAAGTATAATACTTTACAAAGACTTATATCTCATCTATAGTCATCAACTTGTCATGTGTACCTTTGAATCTTATCAGCTTGATTAATCAAACCTCGAGCCTTGTCCTCAGGAATGAGTGCTTTCTTTTCTTCCGAGTCTCCTTCACTCAAGATGCTGAGTGCTTTCTTCAACCTGTATTATGTACTAATACAATACGTTATCTTGATAGAAGGTTGGGTTAGAGGATAAGCTCTATGATATCAACTTTTAATCCATCTAATACATTGACTCAGAAAAGGTTATAATGATGCAACATTTATCAATATAACAAATGGATGCATATCAGAATAATCACACCTGGGTTGCATCATTCCTCTGAATGTGTTGGATCTTGAGATCCTTTTGGATCTATGGAAACAGATCCCTTCTCCTGCAAATAATATTTAAAGTTTAACCATTTAAACATATGTGAGTACATACCTCTGATAGCATTTGCAAGTGGTGGCACCATCTAGCAGCAATGATAGTCATTACCAACTCTTTAAAAACTTCAAGGGTGACTGCAACTGGTAGTACGACAACAACTGCAACTGGTACTGCAACTGGTACTGGTTCTGAGACTGCAACTGCAACTGCAACTTAGGATTTTATGAGGAAACCCTAAATTTTCAAACTTCAAATTTTGAAATTCTGATCCAGGGGATAGATGCACTGAGTTGAGGCAAGTAAGTTGGTGCAGTCAAAATTTCAAAAATCCAACTTTTACCCCCTCAAACTTGATCTACGGATTTCTAGATTGATGCTTTTGGTTTTTTGGTACTTCTGGTACTCTAGTTTTCCGGTTTTCTGGTACTTTGTGAAAACTAAGGTTTCACTTTCTGGGATATCTAGCCACTAAGAAGGTGCGGTAAAGGTGCCAAAATGATCCTTGGGGGAGGGCACACTTTTCTAGATGGTTTTAGGGCTGAAATACCTCACCAACAAAAAGCCCTAATTTGCATGTACGACAACAATGATGTTTTTCACCTTTCTCTTGTGAAAGATGCTCTCTTCATCTTGGCTCTAATACCATGTTAATGTTTAAGCCATTATTATAGTTATTTTCATTTCAATAGATAACAACAACATAGACAAGATCACTAAGAAATACACAATCACAAGAGACACAACATTTATCCTAGGAAACCCTCTAGGGGAAGAAAACCTAGCAAAATTATGTATTATAGATAGCCAATACAATGCCAAGAGATAACTTAAACTAATTTAGAAGATCCTCTCCCAAAGATGTGCCACTCTCTCTCCTTCTTCTCTAATTGCAGTTCCAAAACTTGTCTCTCAATGAGAAAGTGAGTTGTGTCTAAGTGAGGTGCTAGCCTCCTTATTTATACAAGACTGGCACGTGTGAAGTGTCTCTTTATTGGCAGGGCCGACTTCTCCAATTGGGTGGTTACAACCACCTTTATTATATTTCGGGGCCTCTTTATATATTCTGGGGCCGACTTCTTCTTTTTCTTTTTACAATTACATTATGACCAATCCACAAAAGGGGATTTGGTCCTTATACAATAGTCGACATGATAAATCCACAATGGGGATTGATCCAATGAATAATATATCAAATAAGAATAAGAATACACTTTGCATTTACATTATTTCAACAACAAGAAGACAAAGAAGGACACTGAAAAATGGTGCGATTTCCACAAAAGCCCCTAGCACAAAACCGATGAATTTTGCTCAAAATAGTCATTGGTGGCCGAGATCAAAGACAAGGAGCCGAACCTTGATTCAGAATATGATTATGAAAATACTGGTAAAAGACAGATCATCGATGCAGACCCCACTGCTATTTTCGTGACCAAAACAATTCAACCAGAAGAACCAACAGATCCAGAAGAGGGGGAGTGCCTTTTTCATTCATAGATGTAGATGTAGGGGAACCCACTTCATTTTGTTGTTTATAGCGGAAGCCAGAAGAACCTCATCTTAATAGAGGTCTTCAAACAGTTGGAATTGTCTACAACACCACACCCGTAACCATACAACATTGGGTGGCTTCGCCAAGGACAATATCTTCATGTCAGCAAGCATTTTCAATTGCCATATGGCATCCATCCCTTCAAGGATGAGGTATTATGTGATGCTTCCCCACTGGATGTCTGTGATGTTCTCTTAGGCTAGCCATATATGTGGAGACACCATGTTGTTTATGAGTCTCGACCCCACAGTGTCATTGTTTCTCTAGGGCATCATCTCTACATAATACCAAAGGTGGTTCTGACTATTGTTTTACCTAAACAGTGTTGCAAGGTAGTATCTCATACTGCAAAATTCATCTTCTTCAAAATCTGTTCAAAAGGGGAACAAAAGGACATTGCAACCACTACAACCTCGCTCCAAGCACCTTCTATCCAACAGAAACAGGTCGACAAGGTTGCAGCAAAGTGCAAAGATTCCTTCTGCACATCATCCTCTCCTGTAGCTCGACTTGTTGAAAAACCTTAGCCTCAACAAGTTTGTGACAGACTTCCACAAACTGAGCAGCACGATGTCTCTAGCAAGGCAAGCAGCTCACCCAGATTCAAATTCAACAAACATTTTTTTCTCTCCCCCGAGCACTCAAAACAATGAAGACCATTTCTTCCTAAGGAGGGAGGATTGATCCAGGTGGATATAGGTGGTCACCCACCTTTTCCAACTCGCTCAAAACAATTTTCTATCAATTTTGGTAATTTACTATTTTTAGCAGTTTTTAACTTATGGGGCCATTTTGAGGCCCTAAATGACGTTTTTGGTAAAATGGGGAGCAATATATAATTTCCTTCAATATTTCCTCCAAAATTAATCTCCTCTATGATACCTTTCCAACGGGCTATCATGTGCCTAAAATGGAGATCGTATGCAAAAGTTACGACCCTGGGAAGTTGATGCACTAACTTACGCAAACAGGGCCCACATGACTTTTGGCGCTTCGTCTCCTAGGGTTAGGTTTTTGGATGTCTAGGGTTTTTGGCATTCCTATTTATTATAGAAAGGCCTTCAGAGCCTCATTTTCATGATCTTCTTATGAATGCGAGTAACCATCACATCTCTTCTCAGAGATAAGCTGCCACCATTCTAGTGAATCTTTCACTCTGTATTTTTACAGTCTCTGTACATTTCTTTAATTAATAGAAATCATGTATTACTGTATATCTATGTTTATGGTTGCATCTTTGATACATTTATGTTATATTATTGAATATTTGTGATATCTCTATGCATTTATTTATTATATCTCCACTCTCATTTCATGCCGAAAATAATCTAGATCAGGTATTTAAATGGTCAACAACTCTCGTACCTTATTTCATTCACAAACTGTATAATTTCTTCTTCAAGAAAATTATGTTCGTCAAGGACTTTATCATATATAGACTTTCCAACCTTCTCCATAAGCTTATTGTTGTATCCTCTCCTATGATATTAAACATAACTTCATTTTCCAGACATAGATGAATGGTACCGTTTGCTTTTGCATCCAGTTCTTCCTATTCATCATTCATCATGATTGTTGGTTTCTTTGTCCTGCCCACCAATGTTTTTTGCAACCTTGTTGCACCAGAAGATCTCGCATCTTGAGCTTCCAAAGCTCAATGTTGTTTTTCCTGCTGAACTTTTCCACTTCAAGCTCTGAATCTTAGCCATTAGCACAAATGCAAGATACCAGATATATAAAATATGCAGAACATGAACGAAATGCTAGAAATAACAGAATAACAGTAAAATATCCAGCATAAGCTTCACAATACACAGAAATGATATACGAAATAGCAACAGAAATAGCACTTGAACAGAAA
>ML782809.1:245200-263758 GCA_009831015.1 Picea engelmannii
GATCCTTCTAGAAGCGGAAGCTTCTATTAGGTCTTCTTACATCCGCCTTATTCTATTTTATTGAAAGGTCTTATTAATATTGACCTTTATTACATCCGAATACATTAATCTACCTATGTGCGGGTTAGGACCTTAACAACAAATCTCCCAATGCCCAAATCACTACTTATAATCTAATGTTATAAATATGGAGGAATAGTCTTATATTTCAAAGTGGAACCTTAACAAATATCAAATAAAAGATTTAAGGTAAAAAATTCTTATACCTCAAAAATTTTATAAAACATTACCTCTCATAAATATTGGTCCACTTTCCACCTCGCATAAAGATACTATCCAACTCACATAAAGATACTCCTTTTAAAATAATATATATTAAAATACAAAAAAACATCCTCCATCCATTAAATAAATCCTTAGATGTGACATCCTCCATCCATTAAATAAATCCTTTAATGTGACATCCTCCAATAAAATTTAGAACATAAGGAAAATTGTTCACCTCATTTATAAATCATCGAAGCACAAGACCTCATATATATACAAGTGTTGCATGGAAGCGTAGTCCATTCCATGTTGGAATGGGAGTAAATGCATGTTGAAGTACATGTGGTATCCATGCAGAGGATGACTTTGTGGCAATGTGCCACTTGATTCAAATATAATAGACACAATTTCCTGACATCCAACATAGTTGAAGGAAATGTTTTTTAGCATTCCAAATTAGTTTTCTTTGAAATTTGTCAAATATTGGTAATGTATTGCAACAAAGGTTCTTGGAAAAACGGACCAGGAAACACACACATCAAACATTCAAAGAATAATAAACACAATTTCCTGACACCCAACATAATTTTCTTTGAAATTTATCAAAAAATAATAATGCATGTTACATATTTATGGAATCTGTTCCATATTTATGGAAATTTAAATGTGTTTGTCATATAGACTGGGATTGGGGCTCCCGCGTACCATAAAAAGAAATAAATACAAGAATTAGGACTGTAGAAAGAAGAAGTGCGATGGTAGAGAGGAAGACCTGAAAAGAATAAATTGGAACTTATGAGCCTTTGGTTAGAGATTTCTATTTCAAGAGGTAGAATAACTGGATTGATAAGGAAAACAAGATGACATCAATATAGACTTACTATGAATATGATGCATTTTTGTTGTTGTCGTTGATGGTAGCTAGAATCATGCCATCCAGTTGTTTCCCCTCCTCGATGAGGTTGTCCATTCTCCGTTGGAACCATTTTTCAATGTGGCTTCATGTGGGGGCCACATTGATTTCATCCTGGATTTCTATGTCGAAAAGATTGTTTTCTAATTTCCTTATATCCATAGAAATACTATGCAGAGCCTGTTCAATTTCTTCATTGTGTGCTGCATAGTCCAGTAGCCAGTTCTCGAGCTCATCTACATGATATTCAAGGATGCCGTAAAACTTTTCGAAAGACAACCCCTTTAAAATATCAAGTTGTTCATCGAAGGATTCTTTGGCCATTGATAAGGGTTCGAGGACTAAGTTTGGGTCTTGAACCTCGTTGGTACTTCTGGATAAGTCTATTTGGGTTAGGTTTATGAATAATTCTTATTTTTATGATATGGCTTGTTCACATGATTCGATAATGAGCTGCAGGTTCTTAACTTTCTTTTGCCAACATGCTTTTAATTGTTTGATCCGATTAGGGGAGGGGATATCCTCTTGTCTTCTTTTCATATCCGAGCTATTGATGGCATGTTTGGAAAAAGGGGTCAACATTTGTTCTTAGAAACATTGATCATTTTTTAAATTCGTCTGCAAATGTTCATGAAAATCATTTTCCCTCTTTTGAAAGGAATCTATATTTTGTGATATTTCCCAGGCTTTAGTAACTAGCTGCATTCTTTTCTTGATGTTATTCTCTACAAGGGCTCTACACGATGCGAGGAGGCTAGAGGATCCTTTTAACTTGGTTGCAGGGGTAGCAGGCACAGTTTTTTCTAAAGGAATGGAAAACTCTGGGGTAGCAATGAAAGCCTCCTCAAATTCCTTGACGCCCTCCTTTAGTATGGCATTCTACGCTTCAATTCCTCCAATGGAATCATTAAGAGCATCAACACTTACACGGTAAAATAGGGATATTTGGGACGACCGCATTTTCCTAAAGTTAATCTTTGTACGAGATTTGCCTTTCTTATTTGTTACATCTCTCTTTTAAATGACTATATTTTTAGATTGGCTGTCAAAATCAGCACTCTGGAATACAAAGTATTCATCTTCGTAAAAAATGTTAGTCTCAGATATTTCCACTGCAGAACTATGGTGCATTGCGTTTGCGGACTGGCCAAATTTGTGCATGTTCTTAGTTCAATTTTCAAGTTGCATCTGGTCACTTTCAATTTCCAGTTCGTCTGCCTACCCTGCAATGTTTTCCTCTTCTTTGTCAGGGGAACTTTGTGAGAGATATCAATTTTTGTGTGAGGAGGGCTCTTATCTCCTCCTCCGTTTGAATATTTCTGGGTTTCCTTCTTACTGGGGTGGGACGTTGAAGCGATGCTCCGTGATATCGTGCTCTTTGGAGTGCTGGCAGGGGACTGGACACTCTTCTCACTGGATACTTTTCCCTATTGTCTGTACAATTCAGTTGCACTTTGCAATGTCTCTACCTTGCAATTTCCAGAAGCAGGAGTGTTGTCATCATTTTCTCTGTCTTCGGTCAGGTGTCTATGGATATAAGAGTCGTTAAATCCAACCGCTAGTAGATTTTCTCAAAAAATCCCATTAGGGTTGAACCCTTTTAGCCTTTCAGCATATGTTATGTTGAATCTCTTGAAATGGCCTATGAATTCGTCAATCTTGTTGATGTTTCTACACACGAAGTCACCGACTTTCTAGGGCAGAGGAATGATCTATTTTTTTTTTCTTGTCATGGAAAAAATGCAACCAGTGGTTTTATTGCCTTGCTATTTCTGTAAAAAACATATTGTTCGTGATGTGGCATGGAAGGAAGGAAGCATTTTCCTTATATCCAAAGACCATTAGTACACTGGGATTTTCCTTTTGTTCAAGTGTCCCCTTCCTGTTCAAAAACTTGGTTTCCTGGCTAGAAATCCATGGAGCATCCTTCCCTAACAATAAATCTTTGAAAACCGAGACAAAGTCATTAAAAACTTCATAAAAACAATGGGAGGCCTTGTGCCTCCATAGGGCCTGGTACTAGAATGTTACTGGGTTGAATTCACAGTTTATTTTCTTGGAAAGAGACAATTTTGGAAACGGAAAACAATGCACTATTGCAAAAATCAAGTAGGATGACATATAAAATTTATTTGATTCTTTGAATCATGACAATTGAAAACATATTTCAATGGAAATTAGCTTCCCCCATTCGAAAATGAATTGTTTCTTGACTGTGAAGTACACAATATAAATAACTATATGGGAAATGGTTCTCATGGCTTCCTGTCCCGTTATTCTTGTAAATAGCCAAGAAATTTCCCAGAATGGATTTCTAAAGGAACTTACCTGCAACTTTGTGATATCTTCAGGAACTTTTGTTGGGTCTTCGAGGAACTTGGTTAAGATGTCCAACCTGTTATTATGTTTTTATAGGAACTTCTTGCAGTCTTGTCTTCTGAAGGTCAACATTGGCTCTGACAATCTTAACATCTTACGGAAGGCCTGAGGTGACAAAGAAATAGGAGAATGGTTGTGCAGTGGAATGATTCTTTGGCTTGAAATATATTTTTCGACGCAACAAGAGACCACTTCCTTATAGTCAAAAACCTTAGGGACGCAACCTGCACGAGCTATTCCAGAGGTCCAAATCACTTCGTTCTGGGCGGAATGGGATGAATAGTAAGAGTATGCCCTGGACCATTGGAATTTTTGGTCCTAACATCCGAAGATATTCACTGTATCTCCACAAAATTGTTGTGGACCTGCTGCCATAAGTTTACAAGAACGTTTGTTTTCTCTATATGATGATTGAAATGAAGAGTTGGAAGGGATAATATAATGATTCTTAAATCTTGGTCCAATGCGTGTGAATGGGCGATCTCCTCAATAATTTCTCTCACTAATTTCAATTTCGATGGTTGTTGCATGATGCGTTGTTAACATTAAATACTAGTAATTGCACACATAGAAGTGCGAACATGGCGGATATGGAAATGAGCGAATAAGCATTGGATATTTCCTGAACGGGCCAACGTGATGACCCATGTTTCAGATGAATAATTGGAAGGGACAATATAACTCTTCACAGATATTGGTTTAATGCATATTAATGGGAGATATCCTTGAGTGTTTTTCTCATTAATGACAATGTTGATGGTTCCTGCATGGTGAGTTGTTAGCATGAAAGGTTACTAATTTCATATTAATAAAGAAGTACAAAGGTTGAGGGGGCAGAAAAGAGCATTTAAGGAGTGTCTAATTATCAAAAGAGGGTGGGTGGGCTTCAAAATAGGGTTACAAGGTAAAATTGTTGGAGGTGAGGGCGCAAGGGTCAAATTGTGCATCTCAGAAATTTTTTAGTACAATACGCATAACACCAAAGAGGGCATGATAGGATAGTATAGAGGGAAATTTGTATATCGTGGAAGTCTGGGTAATCTTTGCAGGACACAGAACAATGAAGGTGCAAACATGAGCCCGCTTATCCGGGAACCCACAATCGAAAGAACTGGGCATATTCCTTCTCGCTAATATATTGAAACTTGTAATATATATCCGATTGCATGGAAAGATATTTTTTGCATGTCTCTGGGAAGAAAAGAGAATAAGAGAAGATAAATTAATTTAAATTCGAGGAGTCAAACATTAATTAAATTTCATTGTCTCTTCGACGCTTTTGATTTTTAATGGCAGTCTGTACAATTTTTGCATGATGAATTATTAGCATTAAATCTTAGTCGGGAATAGTAAACAATGCCTAAGAATTGCAGATTTCGTGAACCCGCCAACCCGAGGAACCATGAAAGAGATTCCATGAAATGAGAAACTATGGAAAGCCATCGTACGACCTTCAAAATTAGGGTGACAATGGTTTCCCAGGAGATGTGACTTCCCAAGGGTCAAATTGTATGTCTCAGAACTTGAATGCAAAATGTGTACCACGGAAGAGGGGATGATATGGGAGTCTGGCGGTCAATTTGTATACGACAAACCCTTTTAGTCATTAATGACATTTTCAAGATTCATGCACAATGAAGTGCTAGCATTAAATATTTCCAATTGCATTTACAGAGAGAAGTAGGAAGGTAGCGGGGACAGGGAACAACAAGTAAGGAATGGCTAATTATCGAAAGCAGTTGGTGAAGCTTCGAAATAGATCTACAAGATACAACCAGTAGAGGTGAGGGCTCGAGGGTCAAATTGTATCTCTCGGGAGTGTTGACCACATAACGTGTAACATGGAAGAAGGCATGATGGTTCATTCCTGCGGAAAAACTGTATATCCCGAAACTCCGAGTACTTTTTCTAGTCATGGAACATTGAAAACACAATCCTGAGCCTGCCAGTCTGGGAACCCGCAATCGAAAAAGTGTCTAAATATGAAACGGGTAAATGAAAGGGTAGACTCAATACACAGTAAATGTACAATGTCATGGAGATACAACCAACTTGGGGCTAAGTATTGAAAGGAATAGAGGATGGCTAGGCTCGTGACAGGGAATTCCAGTGGAAAAATTGTATATCATGGAACTCTAGGCACTGTTTGCAAGTTGCGGAAGATTCCAAACACAGTTTTGAGGTCGTCAATATGGGAACCCACAATTGAAAAAGTGTCCAAGTATGGAATAGGGAAATGTTGGCGGGGACTTGTTTTCGCTAATATATTGAAATTTGTAATAGATTTTCCATTACCTGGCAAGATCTTCTTTGCATGTTTCTGGAAAATTTATGTAGGGATGGTTAGTCCTCGAGACTTTTTATTATTAATGACAACCTTTATGGTTGTTGCATGATGAGGTTTTAGTATTAAACATTTGGTGTTGCATATTTGTGAAGAAGTACGAGGATGGCTGGAACAAGAAATAATGACTAGGAATTGGAGATTTCGTGAACCTGCCAACACGAGGATCCAAAATAGGGTGACAAGGTCTCCCCAGAAGACATGAGGCCCCGACAATCAATTTGTATTGCTCGAAACATTTGAATGCATAATCTGAAAAACAGAAGTGGGGACAATGTCAAAATTCGATAGTCAATTTGTATATAGCGGAGGACCGGGTGCCAATTGTTTTGTACCAGTGTGTTCTGTTGTCACTAGTAAGAGAATAATTAATTTATATTAGGAAGGATGGGAAGTTAGTGTGGATGGAAGGCAACGACAGATACTTTGAAACATTTGTGAACCATGGTAGAGTGAAGCTTGTGAGTTTGAGGAGTCCGCGGTGGAATTATAGATCACAGAAGTTTTGAGTGCAAGATTTATATCACAGAACAAGAAGCAACAGAGTTCAAAAGAGACAACCCTACAACTATGGCCATACAATTGGCTAAGTATGGAAAGGAAAAATGGTCGGTCGGATTCGTCGTGTGAGGATATAGATGGAGATGAATATATGTCATCTCGCCAACGCTGGAACCCACGATCATAGAAAGGCAACTATAACTAGAAAGCAATAATACAAAGGAATAAGAAAAGGGAAAAAGGGCTAAGAATTCCATGTGGAATTGTAGATCATGAAAGTTTTGAGTGAAATATGTATATCATGGAACAAGCAACAGAGTTCAAAAGCGCCAACCCGACAACCGCGACCATAAAATTGGCTAAGTATGGAAAGGAACAATGATTGGTCGGATTCGTCATGTGAGGATATAGATGGAGATGAAGGTATGTCAGCCCGCCAATGCTGGAACCCGCGATCATAGAAAGGCAACTACGTATATAACCAGAAAGTGATAATACACAGGAAGAAGAAAAGGGAAAAAGGGCTAAGTCTATCACAAAAGAACATATGTTGTCCATTTATTAATGCCAATCTTTTAGAACCCCTGGTGAGTTCTCACTAGTAAAATCATAAATTGCAGATCATGAAAGTTCTTTGGGTGCAAGATGTATATGGAAGAACATGGGACATAAGTGTTGGATATCGCAAACCCGGGAACCAATGGTAAGATAATTGGCTAAGTATTGAAAGGGAACATGGTCGATCAGGCTCATGGTGTGAAGATATAGATAAAGAGCTTCCAATATATGAATCCAGGAGATCATGATCATATATATGCAACTAAATATAGAACCACAAAGGGATAATAGAGGGGGAGAAAAGAGGGAAAATTTAGAAAGTGTTTATATTTATTCCAATAGTATTCATATTAATATATATTAATAGATTATTTCTATTCCAAATGTAAATCATATTCCAATTTGCAACATCATGTTCTTTTCGCAAATTTCATTGAAATCCATAAGCAATAGAAAGAAAAAAATGATGGATGACTGGGCTCGTGACGGGGAATTCTAGCGGACAAATTGTATATTGTTCAACTCTGGGCACTATTTGCAACTCGCGGAAGATTCAAAACACAATTTTGAGGATGTCAATCCGAGAAACCGCAATCGAAAAGATGTCCGAGTATGGAACAGGGAAACATTGGTCCAGACTTATTTTCGCTAATATAGTGAAATTTGTAATAGCTTTGTCATTACCTGGCAAGATCTTCTTTGCATGTTTCTGGACAAGTTATGTAGGGATGGTTAGTCCTCGATACTTTTTCTTCTTAATGAAGATCTTTATGATTGTTGCATGATGGAGTTTTAGTATTAAACCTTTGGTGTTTCATATTTGGAAATAAGTATGAGGATGGGTGGAACAAGAAACAGTGACTAGGAATTGGAGATTTTGTGAACCCACCAACGTGAGGATCCAAAATAGGGTGACGAGGTCTCCCCAGAAGACGTGAGGCCCAGATGGTCAAATTGTGTTGCTCAAAACATTTGAATTCATAATGTGTAACACAGAAGAGGAGACGATGTCAGAGTCCAGTAGTCAATTTATATATGGTGGAGGTCCGGATGTCAATTATTTCATACCAGTGTATTCAATTCTCACTAGTAAGAGAATATTTAATGTATATTAGGAAGGACGCGAAGTTAGTGGGGATGGAAGGAAGCGACATATACTTTGAGACATTTATGAACCCTCGTAGAGTGAAGCTTGCAAGTTCGAGGAGTCTGCAGTGGAATTGTAGATCATATAAGTTTTGAGTGCAAGATGTATATCACGAAACAAGAAGTATCCAAGTTCGTAAGCCCCAACCCGGTAACTGTGGCCATAAAATTGGCTAAGTATGGAAAGGAATAGAAGTCGGTTGGACTCTTCATGTGAGGATATAGATGGAGATGAAGATATGTTAGCCCGCCAACCATGGAACCCACGATCATAGAAAGACGACTAATTATATAACTAGAAAGGGATAATGGACTGGAAGAAGAAAAGGGGAAAATGGAAAAGTATCTCACAACAGAAAATCTATTGTTTGTTTATTAATGCAAATATTTTCGAACCCCTGGCTAGTTCTCACTTGTAAAAGCATAAATTGAAGATCATGGAAGTTCTTTGGCTGCAAGATGTATATGAAAAAACAGGGGACATAAGTGTTGGATACCATAAACCTGGGACCTGGTGGCCAGATAATTGGCTAAGTATTGGCCAAGAGAAATTTTTTCTATATTTATTCCAATAGTATTCATATTAATATATATTAATAGATTATTTCTGGTTCAAATGCAAATCATCTCCCAATTTGCAGGATGTTGTTCGGTTCACAAATTTCATTGGAATAACGGAAGTTTTGAGTGCAAGATGTATATAGAGAAATAAGAAGTAGCAGAGTTTGAAAGTGTCAACCCGATAATCGTAGCCATAAAATTGGCTAAGTATGGAAAAGAACAACAATTGGTCAGATTCGTCATGTGAGGATATATATTTACATCATGAAACAAGAAGCAACCGAGTTCGTAAGCACCAACCCGAAAACCGTGGCCATAAAATTGGATAGGTATGGAAAGGAACAACGGTCAGTCAGATTCATCATGTGAGGATATAGATGAAGATGAAGATATGTCAACCCGCCAACCCTGGAACCCACGATCATAGAAAGGTGACTAAGTATATAACCAGAAAGCGATAATGGATGGGAAGAAAAAAAGGGGAAAAGGGATAAGTATCTAACAGTATAAAATCTATTGTTCGTTTATTAATGCCAATCTTTTCGAACCCCTGGTGAGTTCTCACTAGTAAAAGCATAAATTTCAGATCACGAAAGTTATTTGGCTGGAAGATGTATATGATGGAACATGGGACATAAGTGTTGGATACCGCAAACCCGAGACTTGGTGACCAGATAATTCTCTAAGTACTGGCCAAGAGAAAGGTTTTATATTTATTCCAATAGTATTCATATTAATATATATTAATAGATTATTTATGGTTCAAATGTAAATCATCTCCCAATTTGCAGGATGTTGTTCCATTCACAAATTTTGTTGGAATCACAGAAGTTTTGAGTGAAAGATGTATATAACAGAATAAGAAACAATAGAGTTCAAAAGCACCAACCCAAAAACCGTGTCCATAAAATTGTCTAAGTATGGAAAGGAACAAAGGTTGGTCGGATTCGTCATGTGAGGATATAGATGGAGATGAAGATATGTCAGGCCGCCAACCCTAGAACTCACAATCATAGAAAGGTGACTAATTATATAACTAGAAAGAGATAATAGATGGGAAGAAGAAAAGGGGAAAAGGGTTAAGTATCTCACAAAAGAAAATCTATTGTTCCTTTATTAATGATAATCTTTTCGAACCTCTGGTGAGTTCTCACTAGTAAAATCATAAATTGTAGATCACATAAGTTCTTTGGCAGCAAGATGTATATGACAGAACATGGAACATAAATGTTGGATACCACAAACCTGGGACTCGGTGGACAGATAACTGGATAAGTTTTGGCCAAGAGAAAGTTTTTATATTTATTCCAATAGTATTCATATTAGTATATATTAATAGATTATTTCTGGTTCAAATGAAAATCATCTTCCAATTTGCAGGATGTCTGGTTCACAAATTTCGTTGAAAACAATAAGCAATAGAAAGAAAAAATAAAATAAAAAATAAAATTATATATATATATATATATGACACAACATTTTTTGTATATGAACATATATTATAAAATAGAAGAAGCTACAATATATGCAAGATATTGAACAGGAACATGACGTCAACACTTGAGTTTCCTTGTTGTAATAGTCATTAATTCATTCTATTTATGGGACCCAAAGAATGAAAGCAATATGGGTCCTCCCATTTCTTTATTTAAGTATAGGGTGGGCACCATATAAGTATGGTCTATGACAAATTATTCTTCCATGTAAAATGTAAGGAACGAACAGTGTAGCCTTTATTTAAATTGAAGTGTTGGGCAGCAGAAAGAAAAACTTGTTGTCCATGTTTAACGACAGACAAAAAAAAAAGTACAAAAGAAAATGAAAAGAAATACCAGAGATTGGAAAACACCATAAAAGAACCACAAATATTCTATATTCAAATAAGACGAGTTACAAAATACAGCTGACATTATTTTCCACAATGACTGTGATCTGGCCTGTCGCCGACCAAAAAACAATATGTACAATAATGAATCTTGTTGACAGTTTTCTTGACGATCACATGCTTGATTCATAAAAAAAAACAAGTTGAATATCAATTTTGGGTCTTGAACTTCATTAGTGCTGCCAACTAGATCTATCCTAGCTTTTTGAATAGCTTGTCTATTATAGATATGGCCTGCCTGCGTTGGCTGGTTATTCAACATTCCATACTTTGTTAAGTGTTAATTTCCATCTGTCGTCGGAAACTTGGGGTTTAATATGCCTTCCTTGTAATGTTCCTAATCATTGACATTCGAGAAAACTTAGAAATGCGATTCAGGCCCAATTCAAAGTCAAGGGAGTCGTTTTATGTGACGTGAGATTTGGGGGAAACAAATCCTGTTAGGAAACAAAAGCTGAGACAAAAAAAAAAATCAAGTATGTTATGACTGCTATTCTCCCTGTATTCGATCATATGTTTGGTTGAAAATCCTTCCTTAAGATTTGTATGTTGAAATTCTTTGTTTTATTATGGTAAATTGGAAGGGACGTCCAAGACAACTGCAAAATGTTCCTCTGTTGAAGTACATATCTTCTTCCAGCAGCACAAATCTGGCAAGTGTATCAAATGTTGAAGATCACATTAGAATACATCTTTCATCGTAGGGGTGGCAGACATGGTAGACCACAAAAAGTTATGGAATGTTCGAAAGTGATGCCAAATATTACTCCATGCCCAAATACACTCAAAAGAAAATTATAAAATTGGATACCAACGAGCCTGAGAAACTGTATGCATGTTTCAATCAACATTCTAAAATTACAGAATGTTTTATGCCAAATTTGTAACATAATTGACAGACAGCCAATTTCTATGTCAAATAGTGTTGAGCAACCTCTGGATGCAATAATAGACTCGACATACAATCAAATTTCTATCACTACTAATACTAGTGTCAAGTGTAAAAAGTCGTGATCCCAGGTAGTTTCACCTTCAGACATCCACATAGGCAGTGACCCAGGCTCCAGATAGCTTCGGCTTCACACATTGACATTAGCAGTGGCAATAGGAACAATACTACTGACTGCAGTGCGACAATTTGGTGAACAAGCAGGGTTGTCATTGTCAAAGAACTTAAACTGCATGATTGTCAGACCTACAAAGAACATCGACTTTAGTGTTTCTTTCTCATGAAATCTACAATGTTTCTTTGAGTGCATAAATCTTTGGGCGTTGGGTGTCCTATCCGATATTTACCTTGACATTAGGTACATGTCAGACATCTATTATCTGACATTGCAGTGTTAATGCAATTTCCATAGTGGACGAAGGCTGAATTGCATTGGAACAAGCAATATTAATTTTGTGATTAATTAACATCCTTGAAGGAAGTGAATCTCAAACAACGCCTAAAACTTTTCAAACAACTGTCTGTTCAAAGAATACACTGTTCTATATTTTAAAAAATAATAAATTGTATGGTTTGAACATTTTTTTTTTCAAATATCGCATCAACTGCAACAGAAGAAATGCATTTTCCTTATCCAAAGAAAGGGAAACAACAGGAAGATTGACATTAGGTGGAAATAGATATGGAAACACACCACTACATTAAGGTCTGTTCTAAAGAATGAAATAAAATGATTACATGAAGGTGGTAGTAAAAGGTGATTTTCAGAAACCAAATCATTACCTGAACACGTGAAACTCCTTGAAGAAGGTGGTAGTATAAAGTAATCCTTGGAAACTGTTGCAAAGTCCATAATCCAGAATTCCTTCCCATTAACTTTTTCCAGTTACATGTCGATGCAAGGATTAGAAATTTTTGAGTGTGTCGTTCCCTGGTTATATACCCACCTTTAAGCATGAGAGGAATATTCATGTAAATAGGGGCAAGCCCATCGAACCAGATGCAATCATATGCATAGAAGTAGTCAAATAATAAATGTGCAGTAGCGATAGAAAGTTGATTGTATGTGGAGTCTGTAACTACATCCAGAGGACAGTGAACAAACTTTCACAAAGAATATGGTTTTTTGTCAAGTCTGTTACCACACTCAAAAGTAGCTCAACAAACTTTGAAATAGAAACTTTTGTAATTTTAGTATGTCGTTTTAACCACCCATACAGTTTCTCTTACTTGTGGCGATTCAATTCTATAATTTCCTTCCGAGTATATTCGCAAATGGAGTAATATTTCATGTCATTTCTGAATATTACAGACCATTTTTCAAGGCACAGTAAGTGAGACTCCTCCAATGGAAGACAAATTATTGTGTGCTCTGCATAATTTTATACACTTTCCAAATCTGTGTTGTTGGAAGAAACTATATACTTCAACAAAGGATCAATTTGTAGGTGACCTGAAAATCCCTTCCAACTCCCAGCAAGAAAACAAATAAGATCAACAAAAAAATCTCTAGGCATGCCTTTCAACCAACCAAAGCATCAAATACAGGGAGAACACCAATCAGAAGATACTTGTTTTTTTTTTTTTTTGTCTCAGTTTCTATTGGCTAACAGAGTTTTTTTTTGGTTCAAATCTCACATCACATAAAACATTCTCTTGTCTTTCAATTGGGCTTCAATTGCATCTCTAAGTTGTCTTAGATGTCCATCACCAAGAACATTACAACAAAGGCACCCTAAATCCCAACTCTTTCATGATAGAGAGAAATGGGAATAAGTATTTAAAATCAACGTTGGAGGATGAAAACATAATCTTCCATAGATTTTGGTTTAATTCGTCTTAATGGAAGATGCCCTCAAGATTTTTGCTTATTAATGCTAATCTTTTCGAATATGTGTGTTGAATAGTGACTAATAGCACGTATTAACATTCCCATATCCAAGTTGTTTCTCAAATATGAAAACCTGTAACATATGCACAGCATTAAAGAGGGACATGACGTGAAGACCGATGTGGATGACATGTTCATGGATGGCAGCATGGGAGTACAATATTGCACTATTACTATGATGATGCCTTTAAAAAACAAAAGTAGCCAAAAAATTTATGCAAATTCAAAATGCAAGGAAATTTTTTTATCAGATCCCATAATATTCGCATGTTTATGCATTTTAATGGGAGATGTCCTCGAGCTTTCCACTTATTAAAGCCAAACATTTCAAACCTATCTGGTCGGTTGTCACTTTTAAAATCATAATCAATGTGCATTAGGAAGAGGAGAAGGTGGTGGGGATGGAGGGGAGTGACAAAATGATTATAAACTTTTCTAAACCTGGAAATGAGTGAACTCATGAAACTTTGAAGACTTGACTAAGTATGGAAAGGCAGGTTAGAAAGACGAATTCATCGCAGGTAGAGGCAGGGTTGCGAGTTCAAGGAGTCTGGGGTCGAATTATAGAGCACATAAATTCTATGTGCAGAATGTATAGCCCAAACATGAGTTACCATAGTTCGATAACACCTATCCGTGAACCCTCGCTCATAAAATTGGCTATGTATGCAAAGGAACGATGGTCGATCAGACTTGTGATGCGAATATATAGATGGAGATGACGATTTGTCAGTTCGCTACACTAGGAACCCATGAGAACATAAACGTGAGAAAGTATAGAACCAGAAATGCATAATAGAGGGTAAGAACAAAAGGGAAAAACATACATGTTTAGAAGAAATTGGATAAATATGCAAACGAACAGCGGTCAGTCGGACTCGTGATGTGAATATATAGATGGAGATGACGATTTGTCAATTAGCCACCCCGGGAACCCGCGACGACAGAAAGGTGGCAAAGTATAGAACCAGAAACGCACAATAGAGGAGAAGAACAACAGGAAAAAATGGGAAAGTTTACAAAGAATAACTTTATCATTCACACAACAACACTTACTCTCATCACTATGAAGCCATAGAAAGAAATTAACCATGGGAAAAAAATCGTCAGCTATGAAATATAGTTAGAGCCCGAAAAACTCTAGTTGAAGCCATAAGAGATGCAATTTACATCCACTGCAATTTTTTTCATAATATTTTATCTTAATAGAATTTTCTAGAGAGCCAATTGCAAAACAATGTAACAACAAATCCAACTGTAGATGTAGTACCCCAACATCACAAAGTTTAAGCAAACAAGAGAAAGAAGCAAATAACAACCTAGTTAAGACGCACCAAAAGGCCCAACTGTAGTTGCAGGACCCGAACTCTGCAAAGTTGAACCAAACAACAACAAGAAACATCCAACGAACAAAGAATAAAGCACCAACCAGTCGACTAGGAAATGCCAATGAAGAAAAATATTGGCCAAATTCACTGCACACAAGATTGTATCAAAAAATTCGGAGGAAAATGTATTGTAACACATTTGTTAAACAAATATTTTAGGCTGTGAGACCTGTGAGGTAAAATTCAAAGTTGGTAGGACCGTCCAAAGGCCAATGTTCAACACATAACCTACCTCCATCACAACAACAATGACACATCACAAAAGGAAATTGTATTTTATCCTCACACACAAAGATGTTATGCAAGAGGATTTCGACTCAGGCATCCCTAGTAGTTAAATTTCCCACCTACAAACTGCAGATATCAAGCGAAAATAAATAGGGCACCCAAACCTACTCGTCAATGGTGAACGACAGAAGGGAAGTTCCAATCGTGGTTGCAGAACCCCAAGTGTGCAAATTGCAACAAGACCAACATGAAAACAAGAACAAAAACAACAGACAAATAAGAAATGAGTGAATATGCATGAAGCAAGCATGAACCAGTGAACCAACAATGTTGTTGAAGAACAATATTGCGCACATTAACTGCAGAGAACATTACATATAAAAAAATACGAAAGAAAATGTATTGTAACAGGTTTGATAAGTAAACATTCAAGGCTATGAAGCCTGTTAGGTAAACATTTAAGTAAGATCTTCTCTATAAACATTTTAGAAAGAATGCAGTGTGGCAGGTCTCTTACGTACAAAAAAAACATTTATTATATTATTCTATAACAACAATAAAAAAAATTAGTAGAATAGTAGAACCTATGTAAGAAAAAAAAATGTATTCAAAGGACAAACTAATATGAAGTCAACTTATAAAAAAAACTGACTATCTATCTTCAAAACTTTGGATATCCAAACATTTTAAGAAAAAATAACAACTCAGAAAGACCGTATATGATAAAAAAACTTTGGATATGCTAGCATACCAAACATTGGGAATAGTGAAGCTGGAAATAAGACCTCCAATCTATTATCCAATCAGATCATGAGAGATATGGTATTTTTTATTATATAGAAATCAATTTTTTTAGTTCCCTAGCTCCAACATTAGATATTATGCAAATCTTTTTAGTCAAAGGACAAACTAATATGAATTCAACGAATTATTGATCGCTATAGTCCCTCTACACCTTCCGTAGGGACTAATAAGTGATATCCACTCCACATAAAGATACTCCTTTTAAAATAATATATATTAAACAACAAAAAAACATCCTCCATCAAGTAAATAAAGCCTTTAATGTGATATCCTCCATTAAAACTTCGATCATAAGGAAAATCGTTCATCTCATTTAAAAATCCGAGCATAAGGAGGGATGCTTCCACATAATAATGTTCCAGGTGTCTAGTACAGTCGTCCTACCACTTTTGGGGTGCGTCTCCCCATTCTTGGAAGCTCCTGTATGCTTTAACAGGGTAGGTTTCTTGTTGGACACTGCCTCGACCCTTTTTTGGGTGCACCTAGGTATGGACGCTCATGTCACTCTATCTAGGGAGAGTCTACGTAAAAAAAAAGACGCCCCTTTCTAATTTGCACTTGCTTTCATGTGTTAAATCTTGCCCAAAGGTTGTTGAACTAGTAGATCTTCTTTGGCTCATCTGCTCTGATACCATTTGTGGTAGCAGAAGTATAAAAACACAGATATCTAATTGCAAATATTGAAAAAGATGCAATCACACAAATTACAGCATAGAGACAACAACAATTTTTTACGTGGTAAAACTCTATACAAGGAAACATCCACCTTACAATGATATTGGGTTTATTTATCATTCAAGGGAGATATTACATTAGCCAAATCAGGCTTACACACACTCAACCTCTCTCAAGACTATTTTTCCTCTATGGAGGTACATAGATTTATAGCAGCAGTTACATAGAACTGATTACATTTATGTGAATCCACACATTGTGTGATTTGTTTCAACAACAAACTAAATAAAGGAGCTACTAAATCTCTTACAATCCAAAAAATCTTGGGAAATTGGTTGGCATATCTAAACAAATTTTACATGCTCAATTTTATATTTACTTCTGTTATTCAAAGTTGATTAAAAGAGCTATTTGACAATGATGTTATTTAACTGTTTTACTTTTTTATTTTTTTTTAAGAAATGAATTCAGCTTCTTAGAAAACTTTCTAGTACTTTGATTATACATACTTAACCACTCAAATATGTAGATCCAACATTTCTTACAAAATTTAACACAAAATTAAATAAAAAGTATTTCAACTAATGCTCTTAACAATTGATCAATTTGTTGACTTTAAAACCCACCTGCAAAAACTATTCGTTCAGCATTCACATCATGAAAAGAAAGGGATCGCAATGTCAAGATAGTCACCATTTTTTTTCATTTAAACTGATGCCAGGGAAATACTAACAATATCCAACAGCAATGTCTAACAGCAAAACAAATTAACTAATCATCACTCAGTGAAAGACCTGGCTAACTCAACGTTCTCACAAAGAAAAAATTGGAAATGTATCCTTTAATATGGTCCATACAGCCTGTCGAACATAGTTAACTGTATCTCGGCCTTGAACCTTCTCTGCCTCTTGAGCCATTTCGTTTATGGTGTCGTAAACCGCCATGTACACACCTTTCATATATTCTGGAAGACACTCTATCGAAGATGGATCCCATCTGATCATTATACACATTTAAAAGAATATTTTATATTTTAATATGAAAAAATGGTAACCTCCATCCCCTTCACAACTATTTCAAGACCGTTACATAAAAATAAAAAACAAAAACTAAAAATTCATACTCCTAGACTGTAAAATAGGTCTGAACGCAATTATCACCTGTGAAATGCTGCTTTGAAGAGTTCGAGTTCCTCCATTGTTCCGTAGGTGTCGTAGATATCGTCTAGAACCGTGACAAAATGAGACATTTTCGCAAAGCCGAGTCGGAATGCCGAATGTTGAGGATCAGTCGCAATGCAAGATGCCGTGTGAATGCCAGTTGAGGAAACTCATAATGTTTCCACCATCTACACATACAAACTTCATGTATTTACTTTCCTGAAATTTTCACCACTCAAATCCAATTAATTAGCAGACAATATTTAGTGACAGCTCATCACCTCGAGAGACATTGTAACTCTCTCTTCTGTAAAGAGTGGAAGATATTGAATTCCACTTTTGCAAGCTCTACCAGTTTCTCCCTGTTCATATATGGCGTCCTAAACCAAAAATTGCGGTAGGAATCAATTGAAAGTTTTACATGGAAATTCAATTATTAAAAGACAGATTTCTCTCAACATATATGGATATCAGAGTAGTATTTGTGCATTCAACTAAACATAAAGAAAAATATTGTAATCTTTAAGATATGGAAATATATTTGGATGTTACACGATGAAATAATGAGCCTACTCGTATGTAGTGTCTTGTCCATGTCCAAATACGTCGATGTAAAATCTTGCTTCCAGTCTTGGCAGATTTGTGTGCCAACCATATTCCAGAACGTACTCTATCTGCCATCCACAAAGTTGAAACTATAAAACACAGATGCAACAAATAATGGCATACTATGTTAATTAGGGGATGCGATATTAATATTATTGCTCCACCTCTTCTGAAAGACTAGAGACCGGAATCTTTTGTAGGGCTTCTTTTAAATACATTGTAGAGAAGATTTCAGCCTCTTCCATAACTATTTCGCCGGGAAAGGCAATGAGGGAGGCTCGAAATAAATTGAGAACGCCTCTC
>ML782809.1:276020-296449 GCA_009831015.1 Picea engelmannii
CTTCTCGGGACTAACAGGTTATCCCTTGTTGGGTACGTAACCATTTTATAACATATTTCATTGATCTCTTAAATTTATTTCTCATGTCATTAAATGTGATCTGTAGTTAAATTATTAATTAATTAATCACAATTATAACCTTTGATTAATTAATAACTTACTTAATTAATATCATTAGATCAAGCTTTGTTTAATTAATACCTTGTTAAGACAATTAATCCCCTAATTAATTTTGTCTTTATACTTCTTAATCATTTATCCAACTAGGGTCGTTACATACACCCACCCTTCAGGAAACTTTGTCCCAAAGTTAAGGTATCTTATGGTACAAAGGAAAAGAGCATGGTTCACACATTCATAACAAGTAACTAACATTATCAGTAAGTAAGTCAAGAAAGATCATACATACTAGTGTATATGTACAAGAAATGCATGTGTAGCTAGTACATGCAAATCTCGTGCATGTACTAATAATCAAAACTGTCATCCTTTAGTAATTTATGTATGCATTCAATCCAGTCAGCAAGACTAGTCTTTTATAAAAGACAACAATCAATCAATTGTGTGAGAAATCCTTTAATTACAATTATCCCGTTCAATAATTTATTTTTAACAACTGTGGTTTAGTTACGTAACAATGAATATTCATATATACACATTTCTCTTCTTTTTTTTTTTTTTTGAAGGGACGACATCAAATTCCACCACATGATAGATCTCCATATTGTCTCAACTATTACTACTCATCCTTCCTCCATAACCTACTTCCATCTCCATTCTTATCCTTCCTCTGCTAGACTATCTTGGAGCGTCAACTATATTGACATAACTCCAAATAGAACCCGTAAGTGGAAGTGTCGCTATCTCGACCAAGCTTTCCTAGCAGGCAACTGGCAGTCATCATCACACGTCTTGGGGAGCGTGAACTAGCAGCGTTCTCCCATGACTTCAGGTTTCAGAGGATACACGGTGGGAAATGCCTCCACCCCTCCTAATCATATCTAGGGTCCACACCCTACAATGGAGGATACATGGTGGGAAACACCTCCGCCCCTCCTAACAGAACCAGGGTAAACACCCTACAATGGAGGATACACGGTGGGAAATGCCTCCACCCCTCCTAACAGAACCAGGGTCAACACCCTACAATGGAGGATACACGGTGGGAAATGCCTCCACCCCACCTAACATAACTAGGGTCAACACCCTACAATGGAACATACAAGGGCACCGTGTTGCTGGAGGTTTTGTCATTGTTTATTCGGTTTTGGGCAGTGTTAGTACCAAAATCATGAACTAGTTCTCATATCATAGTAATGCATCCAAATCAATATAAATTTCACATACATTATTCATACCATAATGTTTCTCGCTTAGTGGTCCTGATACCCACTTTCATCATCATTATCTCTTGGCTATTTCATAGCCCATAACCTGTAGGTTAGTCTGCAACACAAACTCATACATTTCTATGCATTATGATCATATAACTGCATACTATCATCATTTCAATTTGGTATCCCCATATTGATACATTAACATCAAGGTTTTCCAATTAGAATTAGATTTCATAATATCCCATAATTCAAACTCGTCACCCATTCACAAGATTATCATTTACCCAAAATAGATTTCATCGTGTCCGACACCATTCTAATAGTATTTAAACATTCATTAAATTCTCTTTCTCACAATATGTCGCATCATATACATCACCATCAATAACATTTAAACATTCGTAAAATTTGCATGCACATAATAGATCGCATTACATGCATCATCATCAATAACATTTAAACATTCATAAAGTTTATAAATTTAGAGTTTAAGTATATCACTTAATCGTTTCACTGTGACTAGGAAATAAAGTGTATAGGCCTCAAGTAATCCTGGTTGTCTAATTCAAAAGGTGGTGTTACATACAACCCACCCTCGAGAAACATGTTCTCGAGGTGGTCAAAATAGTGAGGGGCAGTCTCGCCGTAGTGTCTCGGTGTCTTCCCAAGTAGCAGATCCTGGACTATACTTGCCCCACTGGACCTTAACTTGATCTACTAGATGATTCCTGAGTTGTCGGACTCTACGATCCAATATGCATAACGGTTCTACCGTGAGGGTTCCCACATCCGATACCTGCAATTCCTTCCAATTTAGTTTATGTGTTTCATCAGCAACATAATTACGTAAAACAGATACATGGAATACATTATGAGTTTTATGCAAGTGGGGTGGCAGCACGAGACGATAGGCAATGGGTCCAATTTTCTCTTGGATCCTGAATGGTCCTATAAACCAAGGTGACAACTTTTTCCCCTTCCCGAACCATATGGTACTCTTATTAGGCCTGATACGAATGAAAACCTGGTCTCCCACTTCATAACTTCGGTCGGTCCTGTGTGCGTCCGCATAACTTTTCTGTCTATCCTGTGCTTCCTTTAGTCTCTGCCTGATCTGAATCACCTGTTCCTCCATTTCCTTAATCAATTATGGCCCAATTGTTACTCGGTCTTCTAGTCTATCCCAACTTAATGGCGTTCTGCATGGCCTCCCATACAAAGCTTCGTATGGTGGCACTCCGATGGAACTATGATAACTGTTATTGTAGGCAAACTCTACCAAAGGTAGGTACTTCTCCCATTAGATTTGATTATCGATTACATACATCCTAAGCATGTCTTCCATGACTTGATTTACTCTCTTAGTTTTCCCATTTTTTTCAGGATGATAAGCTTTGCTTAAGTTCAATTGAGTCCCCAAGGCTGACTGTAAACTTGTCCAAAACTTATAAGTGAATCTGGAGTCCCTATCTGAAATGATCTTCTTAGGTATCCCATGAAAACGGATAACCTCGCTTACAAACACATGTGCCACATCAGTAACATCGTAAGTGTCTCTAACCAGAATAAAATGAGCACTCTTGGTTAAATTATCCACTATCACAAGAATGGCATTGTGTCTATGAGATGTGAGCGGCAACCCTACAACGAAATCCATAGAGATGAATTCCCATTTAGACATAGGGAAATCATGTGGTTGTAGGAGGCCTGTCAGGTGATGGTGGTCGGCTTTCACTTGTTAACACTCTAGGCATTTGGCAATGAAATGGACTACATCGCGCTTCATGCCTACCCAATAGAAGAGCTTCCTCATATCTGCGTACATTTTCTTCACACCTGGATGCGCACAATAAAGTGCTCTATGGGCTTCCTTCAGTATGATTCTTTGAATATCCCCATTCTTAGGGATGTACATCCTTCCTCGATATCTTAACAATCTGTCTGTTTCTAGATTATATCCTTCATACTTTGGGTCTAACTACCTCCCGCTCTGGAGGTTTGAAGTAACCTTTAAATACCAACTGTCTCCTGGGAGTTGTGCCAACACATGTTCCCTCAGATTGGCCTTTAAGGTTACCAAGGTGAAGATACGTGGTCTCCTACTCATGGCATCTGCGACCACATTTTCCTTTCCCTTTATATATGAAATACCAAAATCGTACTCACTCATAAACTCACTCCATCGCCTTTGCCTGGCATTCAGATCTCTTTGAGTGAAGAGATGTTTTAAACTTTGATGGTCTGTTTTGAGCTCAAAGTTTTGCCCCACAAGATAGTGCGTCCAAAGTTTCAGAGCCAGCATTACAGCTGCCAACTCTAAATCATGAGTCGCGTATAACTCTTCGTGCTTCTTCAACTTTCTTGATGCATAGGCTATCACTCCTCCATCCTGCATTAGCACGGCCCCCAACCCTTGTTTCGAGGAATCCGTGCAGACCATGAAGTCCTTTTCCATATCTGGCACTCGTAGAATTGGCGCACTAGTTAGTAACCTCTTACGCTCAATGAATGCACTATCACATTCTTCTGTCCATTCATACCTGACCCCCTTGCGTTGAAAAGTGGTGGTTGGTTTCGCTATTTTTGATAATCCTTCCACAAATCTCTGGTAATAACCCGCTAGCCCCATGAAGCTTCTCACCTCATGGGAATTTTTTGGCACTAGCCATTCCATAATGGCCTTTACCTTTTCTAGTTCCACAGAGATTCCTTCGCTGGAAATGATATGACCTAAATAGTGGATCTCTCTCTGGAAGAAGGAACACTTTGATAACTTCCCATACAATTTGTTCTCTCTAAGGCAAGACAACACTATTCGCAAGTGTTCCTCGTGTTCTCTCTCATTCTTGGAATAGATGAGAATGTCATCTAGAAAAATTTGTACAAATCGATCTAAGTACTTCCGGAATATGTTGTTCATGAGGCTCATGAATACTGCAGGTGCATTGGTCAATCTGAAAGGTACCACAACAAACTTGTAATTTCCAAACCGAGTTCGAAAGGCAGTTTTTGGGATATCACCTTCCTTAATCCTTAACTGATGATACCCAGATTGCAAATCGATCTTTGAGAATACCGCTGCTCCTTTCATCTAATCGAAGAGGTCATCTATTCGCGGAATTGGGTACCTATTTTTCACTGTAGCATGGTTCAAGTCCCTGTAGTCTATACACAGTCGTAAGGATCCATCCTTCTTCTTTACAAAAATTACCAGTGCGCCCCAAGGTGAGACACTAGGCCTTACTAGCCCTAAGTCCAGTAACTCCTTCAACTGCATTTGCAATTCACAAAGTTCTGGCGCCGTCATCCGATACAGAGTCTTGGATATTGGTTTTGCACAGGTTTTAGCTCAATAGTAAAATCAAGCTCCCTCTCAGGAGGTAATCCTGGTAACTCATTCGGAAAAACATCCTGAAATCCTGACAATACCGGGTACTGATCTAATGAGGGTCCCTTCCTTTCATTCACTTCTTCCACTACATAAAGTTGACACCCTTGTCTCAAGCATCGCTTGACCTTCATAGTTGATATAAAGCGTAATGACACTTTTCTCTGTACACCCTAGATCTCTACTGGTTTTCCTTCATCATCGACACAAAGCACCCTCTTTGCGAAACAATCTACCAAAGCTCGATGAGTTGCTAACCAATCCATTCCAACGATTAAGTCATATGCCCCAAGAGCAGTGACATATACCTTCAACTTGGTAGTGCACACTCCTAGGTCTACTATACAATTATCAACACTAGGTCCTACCGCTTGTTTCCCCCCCGAAGCCATATCGACTTGTTTAAAGTCATCATGCTCGTAGGCTGCCAGCCCACTCTTTTCTAATGCAGATGGTGAAATGAAACTATCTGTCGCACTAGAATCAAACAAAATCTTAACCTTGATATTATTTAGCGTACTTGATGACTCTACTACTGTGGATTGATGTTCGGCCTGGCGGTTATTAACCGCTGCGTAAATCTTGTGGTTGTTACTTGATCTCTCCATTGGTGCCTTTCCTTCTCTATGTACGAACCTTGATTGTAACTCTGGACAGTCTCGTTGGTAATGGGGTCCTTCACATCTCCAACAGGGAATACGATATTGAACCGGTGCACTGTTATGCGATTGCCTCTGAAATGAGTTCCTTCCCCTGGAACCCTTGCCCCTACTAGTTGTTCCCCGAGATGGTCGTGGACCTATCTGCACCGTTGGTGATGAACGAGATGCTGCACTAGCTGCCATTGAAATCCCTGCAGCTACTATCCTTGGCATGACTCTGTTACCATAAGGTGGTGGCCTTGAGCCCCTTCCCCTAGGAAATGTCCTCGGGGTCTTTCCTATGAATCCAGGGCGATGCGGAAATGCCAATCTTGTACCCCCTGTTAAGTTCATGTGTACTTCTACTTAACGCACATTTTCTACTGCCTCCGCTACTGAAGACGGTTTCCACATCCGAACCATAGCTCTTATCTTTGGGTTCAATCCATAAATGAAGTGTTCTTCCTATCATTGGTCATTGTCCAAATACGAAACGTATTTGACCAGTTCCATAAACCTGATCTCATATTCTTCTACAATTCTGTTTCCTTGTAATAAGGCATGAAATGCCCCTACCTGCTGCTCCTCATAGTATGCTAGTAGATATTTCCTTCGGAGCCTCTCCTCAAAAAGTTCCCAAGATATTGTGTCTGGGGTAAGGTGTAGTTGTCTTTCCAAGTTGCCCCACCAGTTCAAGGCATTGTCTCTTAACTGGAAAATTGTGATCTTTGCCTTTGATTTGGACGCATAGTCCCTTAAGGCAAAACACCTTGTCATGCCTTCCAACCATGCTTCCGCACGTTCACTGGCGTGACCCCTGGTAAACTCTGAAAGTTTGATCTTCTGCAACTCTCGCGTGATTTCTTCAGGTGGAAGTTCCCCCCCTGAGTCCCTTGATGCTTCTGGATTACCCGTTCCAGATGGTGGGAGTTCCACTTCAGTCCCTGTTGGTTGCCGCCCCCTTAAAGTCTCGTTAATGGCTTCCAACGAGCGCAATATGAGGGCTAGTTCGGGCGATGGTGGTGGTGGTGCTGGTGGTGTTGGCGGTGCCCGTGACGACGCTCCCCTGCCTCAACCCCTTCGAGTCCTGACCATCTTGTATGCCTTAACTTGCATCACCCCAAAGTTATCAAGGTGACTTCCAGGACGTTTCAAATTGGTGCTACTTAAACTTAGAAACAGGGTTAGGCGTAAGTTTTATTTACTTGTCTGTAAACAAACATTACTCCATTAGGGGATTGGCTAGGTTTGGGTTAGGATTAAGCATCTAAGCTTTGTTTCTTCGCCCTTGCGAAAAGAATTATTGGTTCCCATACCCTGTAGCTACATTAGCCTTGTGCTTTACTCGTCACTTCCTAGTGCATATGCCACCTCCTTCCCGCTTGTCCTAGTCTAAGCCCTAACATCATTAATTACTTTAATGTAGATTAACCTTATACTTAAATAAAATAATTGATTTAAAATTATTATCACACTAATTCAACCCAATTAACCTTTCTTTAATTTTAACTAACTTGACCTTTATATATATATATAAATAAATTATTTATACTAAATTATTTAATTTACTCAAAACTATTTTCACACTTTAAAATATAAAAATAAATGAACACACACATGGATTCGTGTGCGCATGGATTCCACGTGCCTGTCTGACTTCCTCTAGTTCCCTCATATCTAACCCCATCATTCTACACCTGTCATCTTTTCGACTCTCTACGCGTCTTTCCTCTGCCTCCACTTTCTCATCCGCTGGGACTTTCCTCGCATCATTCTTTGTCCACCACAGATCTGCCTCTGCTCTGTTCAGAGGTTTCCAGAACCTCCCTTGCCATGGTTCACATCCTTGACATTGTTCTGAGCACCTTTCTAGTGTTGGGTATTGTTGTATCTACTACCAGATCATTTGCAGAAACATAGTATATTGATATGGTCCCTGATAAGATCCAGGACCTGGAGCCCAGTCTCTTTAAAATATTGGGAACCAATCCCGAGTCTGTACAATTTGCGGAGTTCACTCTCAGGTATGGTAAGAGGTACGATTCAGTCTGCCAGCTTGTGCACAGTTTCAGTACCTTCGTGAAGAACGCGGAGTTGATCGAGTCAAGAATTTGCATGGACCTTTCTTATACTTTGGTGATAAAGGGTAATTTTCCTATTTTATTTTTTTTGCAGTGCGAAATAAAAATGATTTGCTTGTGATTCCAGCTCTGGACGGATCTCAGTGTTTTGCTTTCAGTTTATTTCTTTTGTAATTATAAATTTATTCATCTGTGTATATGCATGCAATTAAATGGCTATATATGTATGCATATACATCGTCTTCCCATATTGTCCACGGCCTTTTGCCCCTAACTGTGAAATTCCCCGACTCTATTTCAGGTTTCGGGGTTTCCTTATGCCCGATGCCGAGAGTTTCCCGTCCTCACGGACTCCCGATCTCCGATATGCCGATGCGCTACCTTCTAGCTTTAGCCCTCCCTTGGCTATGCTTTGGTCCATGTGACCCTCTCCTATGTGACCGTAGTCCTCTTCCCTATCGAGATTCGGGGTTTTGCGACTCTTGCTGTCATGAACCTCTATCCTCACAGTATCCCGATTACCGATCTACCGATGCGGTACTTTGTGCATTAGCCCACCGGTCTAAGTTCTTGGCCCATATGGCCATCATACCACAAGGTCACAACCTTGTCCCCTATCGGTGTTTTGGACATCGCAATATCGAAATGCATGAACCCCGTATTGCCTGGATTCCCGATGTCCCGATACCCGATACGGCTCTTCCTTGCAAGTTATCCCTTCCAGCTATACCGAGGTCCATGTGACCTTCTCTGGTGTGATCGCTGCTTTGTGGCTCCCCATCGGGGTTTCGGTCCTTCTCAAGAAAGAGTTTCATCACTTCTAAAATTTGTGATGCCATTTATCGTTTACTTTTGGACAATGAATGGTTAAAAGTTTACAAAATATAAATTTTCAGCACCCCTTTAAAAATTTATTTAAAGCGGGTTATAACTTTAAATTTGCGATTTTTTCAATTAATGTTTAAGGAAATCGGGATTTGGGGTTTTCCCGTAACAAATGATCTATGTAAATTGAATCACGAAACCCCTATCTCTGATTTCACAATGCGATTAAGTCTTACTTAAAACATCAGTTAATTAATTTATTTTAATGAAGGTTTAAGAGTTAAGTTAATTACGTCGCGTTTTCGGGGTTCGCAATTTCGTAGTGCATGGATACTTTGTCCATGGAACTCGCAATATCCTGATCCATGATGGAAGCTAGCTTCCACTATGGAGATTTCCACTTTTCGGAGAATCGGGCCTCGCGTTTCCGAGCTGCAAGGACCACTCGTCCACGGAATCCGCGATTTCCTGGTTCGCGATGACCTGATGGACGACCTCCTGTCGGGACCTTTCCCAATGGCTCCGATCACTTCCACGCATCTCAAGAACGGATGGTCCTGATCGCCTCTTGATGTTTCGGGGTTTTTGATACCAATGTCCACAGAATTCTCGATTCCTCGAATCCCGACTCCCCGGTTGGCTGACAGCTGGCCCCACTCATCGGGGTTTCGGACTTCGCGATTTCGAAATGCAGAGATTTCGTGTCCACGAAATCCCAGATATGTCGATCCCCGAATTTCTTCGGATCTCCGACACGCGTCCTAAATGGATGGAAAGTCCAGGTTAATCCTCGGACTTCGCCAAACGCCAACCCAAAAGCACTTATCTGTGTGAGTCCCGATGGCTCAAACGTCGATGACTCTCCGATGGTTGCCACCTGTCCCAATCAGATGGACGACTCTGATTGTATCGGGGTTTTCACCATGGATTTCTCGACCTCTTGCTCACAGAACTCCCAATGTGCCGACTCTCTTTAGATCTCCGCCACGTGTTTCACCCTGATGGATGGTCCAGATCTGATCTCGCTATTTCGAGACTTAAAATGTCCCGACTTCCTTGACCTCGTGAATCCCAATTTCACGAACACCGATATCTCGATGCCTTCACACCTGTCATTGGGATTTCTCCTTCTGTCCTCGAGGACTTAACTCCCTTGCAACTCCATGCAGATCCGACAGCTGTCGAGTATCTTCCCGAGATCTGACGGCTCAGATCCGTTCTCCTGCGTAATAGACAACTCTCCTTTGGGATAATTATAGTTGCATGAACATTACGCGGTGTGAAAATTGCTCTCTTTGGCACAGTTAAAATTTGTATGGGTCTATAGTTCCTGAGATTTTTCATTATTAAAATTCACCAATGCTAATACAGACAAGTAGTTTACACCATTCCCGTGTAATACAAGTCTTCTAAATTTCCTTTTTCCAACTGCACATTGGCAGTTCCTCATTTAGGTAAGCTCGAGAGGAAGTAGGCCTTTTCAAGGTCTTGCAAAAGTCCTATTGCATTTTATATAGTATAATTCGTGTAGTTATTGAATCTTGCCAACTTCAAGCCCTGGATAGAAGCTTCCCTTGACATTTTCATCAATTTCAGGTGTCTATCTTACCCGAAACTTCATTGAAAAGTATTGCTCAAATAAAATAAAATTATCAAATCTCTTTTTCGTGCTTAATAGCTTTATCAGGCTGCTTTACGGGTAGCCATTTTGTGGGAAGTGATCCTTCAAACTATCTGGTTTACTGCCACTATTTTAAAGGGTGTTCCTTTGAATATTCAGACTAAGACTGTATTATCCATTTATGATCCAGTAAAAGGGTATTACCTAAAACGGTTGCTTGTGATATATGTGAGACCATTTGCTTGGATAATGTAGGGGTGCTACCTTGAGTACATTTTCTGATACTGTATCAATCATATTGGGTCAAGTTGAATGTTGCTTGACACAATCTACTAAGATGCAAATGACGTGTTTTGCTTATAGGTTAAGCGTGGATGGAGTTAGCATTTGGGGTTTTGGCCCTTAGGCCTAGATTTCAAACTAAGACGCTCTGATACCATATGTAACAACCAAATATTTCTAAACATCATTTACTTTCATGAGCAATTTATTTCATAAACTGAGATAATAACTTCATAACATAACAAAAATCTTTATAATAGCAACTTCAGTAACTTAAATTTATCAATGAATAATGATTTCATGGCAGAATGGAATAAACACATAGTTTAACAAATTACTTGGTTCTGATGCTAATTTCTATTGCCTTTGCTGCCTTGTTGTTGCCTTCCTGCTACCTGATACACAGACCAACCCAGCCACAAACGAAGAATAACTTCCCAAACCTATTGTCCTCCCTTCCAACTAGGAAAACTACCTAGCTCCAGGATATCTATGGATATCTTGGCCCCCGTGCCCAAAAGCTCCAGCAACCTGGTGCCTCAACTGATCAAAAGTGCCACAGCCAGAACTCTATAGCTCTCTGCAAAATCTCACAATCCTCCCCGAAGCCATCATCTCATCCCCTGTCGAATCCCCCTTCACTTAAACCTTCCTTCCTACCTTATGCCCCCCYTCACCGACTCCTCATTTACTTCCCTACCTGCCCTCGTCCCTCTCCCTGATCCTTCCTTTAATGTTTTATCTTCTTGGGACTAATAGGTTATCCCTTGTTGGGTACGTAACCATTTTATAACATATTTCATTGATCTCTTAAATTTATTTCTCATGTCATTAAATGTGATCTGTAGTTAAATTATTAATTAATTAATCACAATTATAACCTTTAATTAATTAATAACTTAATTAATATCATTAGATCAAGCTTTGTTTAATTAATACCTTGTTAAGACAATTAATCCCCTAATTAATTTTGTCTTTATACTTCTTAATCATTTATCCAACTAGGGTCGTTACAGATGGCACTCTGATTGTCACACCAAAGGCTGGTCAAATGTTGTTGATGGATTCCAAACTCTAACAGGATCTGTCGAAGCCACAAGGCTTCCTGACTTGCATTTACCACTGCTCGGTACTCTGCTTCTGCTGAAGAAAGTGCAATATCTTGTTGTTTCTTACAGGCCCAAGTGACAGGTCCTGAACCAAGGATGAAAACATAAATTGCAGTAGACTTCTGATCATTAGGGTCGTCGGCCTACTCTGAATCAGTGACACCAACCAATAAAGGAGTCCCCCCTGAACTGTAATGTATCCCGAACTTAAATATACCAGAGACATAGAAAAGTATCCTTTTAGCTTCTTTTCAATGGCTTTCATGGGGTGTTTGCATATACTGAGCAACAAGACCAACAACAAAGGAAAGATCAGGATGGGTATGAGTCAAGTATAAGCGGCTACCAACTAACTGATGGTATAGGGTGGAATCAAATTCGGGAGAAGTACAGGTGGCAGTAAGATTGAATCCAGACTGGAAGGGAGAAGGGAATGGTTTACAATTGTCCATGTGAAAGCAATGAAGAAGGCCACAAACATACTTAGTCTGGGAAAGAAAAATTCCTTCATTGGTTTGCAAAACTTGGAGGCCAAGGAAATAGTGAAAAAATCCCAAGTTTGTCATTTCAAACTTCTTCTTAAGGCTGGTTTTCACATGGTTTAAAATTTTTGAGTCACTACCAATAAGGACAACGTCATCAACATAAAGGACAAGGATTATGAGATGGATTCCTACTTTCTTGGTATAGACATTAAGATCAGAATGGCATCTAGAGAATCCAATGGCAATAAGAAAGCTATCCATTTTGGCATACCAAGATCGGGGAGCTTCCTTGAGACCATAAAGAGATTTCTTAAGGAGAAAAACAAGGCTAGAGTCATTCTGGACATAGCCAGGAGGTTGTTCCATGTAGCTTTCTTCTTGCAAATCTCTGTGCAAGAAGAACACACAAAATTTATGGAGGATTACCTCTCTAAGGGGATATGATCGACTGCATTGTTAATCCCATGAGGTCCCTTATCATTTATTTTGATACCTATGATATTTTGAAGGGAGTCTCAGGCCCCTCTTGGGTGAGGCATACCTACATTAGGGAGGGAGGCCCCTTTCAACCACTTTATCCTGTTTGTGTGCATATTGGCCTTTTTGTTTATTTTGGTGTGCTCTTTTATTGTTAGTTGGACTTAGGATTCTGTATTACTTCGTGAGTCTTCATTGTTATGGTTATTGGAACCCCCATGACTCCCTCAATTAGCGCTACTAGCCCATGTTCTTTGCTCATTCCATGGGGATGAATCCTGTTGTATTTCTGAATGGTACATCAAATCATGATACTCAGCCAATACCTTGGGACACTAATCATTTTTCTCATGGTATGCCAGGCATGTCTTCACACTTGCCATCCTCTATCTCATCGCCTTATGTGACTCCTAGTTTTGGGTCTGGAGGCATGATGCCTCCTTATTCTTCCTTTTCGTTTGGTGTGAGTCATATCCCTCAACCAAATCTTACGGTAGGAGGTTGGACTATTACTTCCTATGGATCCAATCCTAGATTCACTTTTCTAGGATAAAGTGCTCAAATGGGGGGTCATTCTACTTATTACATCCCATCCATCTATCCTTCTTCCACTATGTCGGTTCCTACGAACATTTTTACCATGGAGGAAATCCATCTATCCTCTAGTGTTTCATCTAGGAGGAGTAAGTTTTATAGTATGGGAAACCCCCTTCAAAGAGTTCCTTCGTCTGGGGGCAACATATATCCTCACCCGAGCAACCCTTGTCATGTCGCTTTCTCTTTATAAAAGGTTTCCTTAGTGAAGATGCCCTTAAAATCCTTTATGAATCAGTTTGGAGGAGGATACTATCGTTCTAGACATGGCCATGGTGTATACCAGAAACCTTCCTAGCCTAGAATTTTTCAAAACCAATCTTTCCCGGAACCTTGGTCTCAAATTCCACAACCAATCTATGCCAATCTAGTCACTGGAAGTCATACTTCCATTACATCACCAACCTCTACTAGTCATGTTGGGGGTTCATCATCAACCTCTACTAGTCATGTTGAAGGTTCGTCACCAACCTTTGTTAGTCATTTTTGGAATTCATCACCAACCTCTAAAATGCATGTTGGATATTTTCTACTAGCCTTTGAAAGTCATGATGGGAGCATGTCACCAACCACTGCAAGTCATGCTAGGAGCATTCATACGATTGAGAAGCCTAGACGTATAAGGCGTAAGCCCAAGTGCATTTGTAGGATTTTCAAAGGAGATCACCTTACTCATTTTTTCCCTTCCTGATCTAGGTGGATATCGGTGACCACCCACCTTTTCCAACTGGCTCAAAACAATTTTCTGGCAATTTTGGTAATTTACTGTTTTTAGCAATTTTTCACTTCCGGAGCCATTTTGAGGCCCTAAACGATGTTTTTTTGGAAAAGGGGGAGGAATATAGAAGTTTCTTCAAAATTTCCCTAAAAAATAATCTCCTCTATGATACCTTTCCAACAGGCTATCATACGCCTAAAATGGAGATCGTATGCAAAAGTTACAACCTCGGGAAGTTGATGTACTAACTTACCCAAATAGGGCCCACATGACTTTGGCACTTCATCTCCTAGGGTTAGGTTTTTGGATGTCTAGGGTTTTTGGTATTCCTGTTTATTGTAAAAAAGGCCTTCAGAGCCGCATTGTAATCCTCTTCTTGCAAATGAGCGCAACCGTCACATCTCTTCTCAGAGATAAGCCACCACCATTCTAGCAAGCTTGTTTTCGCTGCATTTTACAGTTTCGTCTTATTTCCTTATTGAATAGAAAACCAGTTTTACTGTATCTCTGTTATTTTGTGTTAAGATCCTATTAATAATCTATAGTCATTTCGTTCTTCTCATAAAATCCAGATCACTGGTATCAGAGGGTCTTCTCTTATCGTCTCAATGCATGTCCCCAACGAGGTCAGAGTACAAAGAGTTGGGTCTCGAGCTTGTTTCTCTTGAGGAAAAAAGCTATCACATGCCTAAATGACCTATCATGGAAGGAGAAAATAAAGATGACGGGACATGAGATCCTTTCAAACTTTTTATTGAGGAATCCCTCACGCAACAAAGGAACAAGATGATAGATAGTTTCATGAAAATCCTTCAACGACTACCAACAGGTGACATATCTTCTTCAAGCGGAGGCGTCGCCCCCTTCAAGGTACACATAAACTTCCATATTCCTATATTTGAAGGTTAGATAGACGCAGATGATGTAGACAAGTGGTTGAATCTACTAGAAGGGTGTTTTTCTGTCCATAACTTTTCTAATAGAGAAAATATTACTTTCACTCTCCTCAAAGACGTTCCCCATTTCAAAGATTGGTGGGAAACTTTCTATGAGCAAAAGGAAGTAGAGGAACCCTCATTATTTATAGTCACAACCACCTGGGAATCCTTCAGGGATGCTATTAAGGAAAAATACTACCCTATCGACGTTATGACGAATTGTATACCAAATGGACCACACTCCGGCAAGAAAGAGACCAAGCATTGCCAGTTTTCACAAATATCTTCCATACCTTGCACACCAAGATGGGTATCAAATATTCAAAGCGACATCTGGTGCTCAAGTATCGTGGTTCTCTGCATAGATACATCCAGACAGAAATGGAATTTCTAGACAACTTGTCCTTGGGCTCGGCCTACCGATATTCCATCAAAATCGAGTAGAATATCAAACAAAAGACGCGACAATTTGGGCCTAATAACCCCTCACAACAAAAGCTAGGAAATGGTGACCCTAACCCATAGAACAAAGGACATAGAAAATATGGGTAGTATTAGGACAACCAGTCCAAGCCGCAAGAAAATAAGGACACCACAAAGACAAAGAATTATGGCGGGAAGTGGTGCGATTTCCATAAGAAGCCTTGGCATAACACTGTTGACTTCCGCTCAAAGCAGTCGTTGGTGGCCAAAGTGAAAGCCTCTGAATCAGATGCAGGTTCTAACTATGAGCTAGAACCATAAAGGAGAATACAGATCATTGACGCGGAACCCAGTGCCACCATTGCTACCACCAAGCTCAATCTGGTGAACCAGATGAGTCAGAAGAAGGAGAGCACCTCTTCCATTCAAAGATGTGGGTAAAAGGCACCCCGCTTCACTTCATCATTGATAGCGGTAGCCAAAAGAACCTCATCTCAGCAGAGGTCATCAAGAAACTGGCCCTGCCGACAATGAAGCACCCACAACCCTACACCATTGGATGGCTCCACCAAGCAAGCGATCTTCTCGTCAGCCAATAGTGTCGATTGTCATATGACATAAAGCCCTTCAAAGACAAGGTATTGTGTGATGTTTCTCCTCTCAAAGTTTGTGATTTTATTTTGGGCCAACCTTATTTATGGAAATGTCATGATGTGTATGAGTCTTGGCCTCATAGTGTTATTATTACTTTGAATAGGAAATTTTATAGGATACCCAAGGTAGTCCCACCTAGTGTTATTTACTTGATCTTTGCTAAGCAATGAATAAAGGTCATCTATATTAGCCTATTATATCAGCATTTTGCATCATCATCCAAGCAGAGCCTTGTTTATACCCTTTGCATCTTGACACCCTATACCCTACTATGAAACATTCCCCCGAGTATCCATATCCTGCATGCACCTCCTTGCATTGAGAATAGGTATGTTCCATTGCTGGAACTAGTTGCTTACTCGCAAAAATAATTTCCTCCTCCGTATCATAGAATTCATTTGTCTATGAAAAAACAAAAAAAATTGGGCGAGAGAAGAGTATTACCTCATGTTGGAAGCAACTGTGTCTCCTTTGAATAGAGCACAAAATTCTGAGTCCACTTGTCATTCAAAGTTTGGGTTTAGAATGACCTTAGGTAGTTGAGATCATTACTTAGATTTTACTCCTCCAATTGGTTAATCTTCTAGTCCCTATGGAGAGTTTGATTGCTACCTCCTGCATCATAAAGTTTCATCACCGAGTATATGCTGCCAGAGTTTTCCATATGTCTCATGCTCTTGTTCAAAGGATTTCTATCAACTTGTGTCGAAAATTTCTCTGAAATCTTGAATTTGCATGTCATCCATACCCTCAGTGTGCCTCATAGTTACATGAAGTTGTAGTCCTATCGTGCACCATGTTCCTAATTTAATTATGGGTAGGTAACCTTGAACCCAACATTTGACATATCGTCATCGGTTGCTGACTGGGGGGTTTCCCTTGTGTTCGACGGAAATAAATCTATTCACACATTGGGATTCGTGCAATGTCTTGTATGCCATTATCCTTATTGGTGGTTTACTCTCCTTTTTCGATAGTTTTCCTTATTGGTTTTTATTCATAGGGTCTTTTTCATGCATTTCTTGCATCTGTTGCATGTGAAAGACGCAGAGGGTCATTGGTTTGTGAACATGTTCTTCATCCGATTTTCTCTAAGTAATTAAGCTATTTCTTTGTACATCATGCTGAATGATGAGAGATTCATTAATGCTGTCCTCTCAGAGGGTCTCCTTCCATCGAATTCATCCCATCTTTTCTGGAAACGAGACCTAGAATCCTATTAGTACCTAGAGGCTTCCAGTGATCAATGGAAGGATCTATTGTCATTGACAGTTGGGAATACATAAATATCTCCTGATCGATGGGTTCTTCAAGTGTTCAACCTCAACACCTTTATTCATAGTTGTAAGAATGTACTTGGTGTCTTGATACCTACTTTCATTATCGATAGGCTATCTCTCATTTTTTAATGGTATACCTTAATGACTAGTAATCAAACGAAGCCTCATTGTGTTCAATATGAACACGTTTATTCACATGATTTAGACTTGCACCTTTGGTGGATCATGTAAAAGACTTGAACACATCAGTTCATAGTCGCAACTTTCTTGAGTTGTTGCTATCATTCATTGGACCGATACCTATATGACTTCAGTGATCATGGGAGATCAAAATGTTCTCCATTGTATACATATATCTTTAGAGTGATTTTGAGAATAGTTTTCACTGGGCCTTGTTCGTGACTATGACAGCCTATGGAATCTAACCTTGTATTTCCTATTCATGGTCATGAACAATTGTTTGGTATATTTCCACATGGATGTGGAGTGTAATTCAAATTGGCAACCATGTGCACAAATTCATTATGGATTGTAATATTCTTATGAGAAACTAGTCTGTCCAGTTGGGTCTCCATTAATCCACTTATGGGAATTATAATGTATTTCGGCCATTACAGATACTCCTTTGACCTCAGACATTAGGGGCAAACTTTTATAGAAATATTTTCTTCATCCCATGCAACTTTCTTATAAGGCCTTTTCTATTTCCCTATGTAGACTTGAAGTCCCCTTTTTGCAAGTCCCAGAGATAAAAAAACATAGTTTTCCACATATACACACCCTAACAACTATACAACATGCATATACACAGGTTGCACCATTAGAACCCACGTACATAAGGTTTTGTGTCCAAAATTAAAAAAAATAGTGTTGGGTTTCCATGTCACATCATGAGATCCATGATCCTTGACCTTCCATATACTAGAAATGTTCTGAATCATCCCTTCAGTTCCTTTTGAAGGCTATAAATGAGCCATATCCAAGCTGTGGAGAAGAGGAGAAGAATTTAAATTTGAGAGCAAAGTTGCTCTCGAGAAATTATTCACTTCATATTGAGTCTGCATCCCTTTGTCCTTTTAAGTCTGAACACATTGTTCAACCCCCAAACTCTTCCCTATTTGATGGAGAGATTCATTGTCTCTCTTATATGAGCTTTCCTTTGGTGGAGAATTGAAGTGATGGAGGCTCAGCTAGAAGGGACTTAGTTTCTCGGTTCTGAACGTGCCGACACAGAAGCTTGTCATTCATACACCTATGTTGATTACATTTTAATAAAAATACTCTTTTCTCGTCCAATTAATGTCTTGAAAATATTTGAATTGTTATTCCATAGGCATATTTGTTATGAATATTAATGGATTATGATATTATATGTGCTAACTTTATTTATTATCACTATATGCTTGCGTATCTTGGTTGTTGAGGATAAGCTGTAGGTGTATAGGTTTGAGTCATGTGCTCAACGATGGACTTCATCGAACGTCTGGATGAGGTACGCTCTTTATCTTGTCTTCTTAGAATGTTTGTTTATATAGAATACTTGAGATTATAGTTGATTTATGCAGTCATTTATGTTTGTTGTGTTTTACCTCATGCCCTAGAGTGATTTTCCTCATAAAAAATATTACAATGAAAATCTCTCTATGGCTAGGGGAAAACCACAACAGACAGAATGACACCCAAAAGTCAAATCTAATATCAAGTATGATATATGAATGTAATGCTAACAAAAGAATTCTAGAATCCTACCTCGTCTGGACATCTGAAAAAGACCATTGTTGAGCACACGACCCAAAGCTTTATACCTGCAACTTGTCCTCAACAACCAAGATACACAAGCATGTGGTAATGATATATAATGTTGGCATATAAATTAACAAAATCCATTAACATACATCAAAAATACGCCCATGGAAGGCAATGCAAATATTTGTAAGATATCAATTGGATGAGAAAACATTATTTCTATTAAAGTAATCAACATAAGTACATAGGTGACAAACTTATGTAACAACACATATCATAACTGAGAAAATAAGTCCCTCCAACTATACATCCACCACTTCAATCCTCCACAAAAGAAATCTCACAAGTAGAAGTCAATGGAGTTCTCCAACACAAGATAGGAAGATCTTGGGGGCTGAACAAAACAAGTTCAAACTTTCAAGGAAAAAGGGATGCAGACTCAATTGAGGTGACATTTCTCCATAGTGTCTTTTCTCTCAATGTTGAATTCCTTCTCAAGGATTGGATATGGCTCAATTCATAGCCTCCAAATGGAATTGAAGGGTCAATTCAGAGCATTTCAAGTATATGGAAGGTAAAGGATCATGGATCACGTGACATGGCATGGAAACTAGACAGATTTTTTTAATTTTTGAGCACCAACCCTGATGTACGCAGGCTGTAATGGAACAACCCACGCATATGACAACTATATAATTGCTAGTTCATGTACATGTATAAAAATGTGTATTTTTAGCTTTGGAATGAACAAAAAGGGGAAATGAAGTCTACAGAGGGAAATGGAAGGCCATCAAAGCAACATGCATGGATTGTGGAAAAATATACTATAACAATAATAAGAGTTAATGTTTATAATGATTAAGAATTATATATGTAAGAGTTAAAATCGTTATGGTATATTGGCATTAGGGGTTAGGTGTAAGAGGTTATTAATGTTAGGTTTTACGAGTTAGGAGATATGAGATTAAGGGTTATATGCTAGCAGTTTGGGGTTATATGGATTATGTTTTGTAATGGTTAAGTGTTATAAGGGCTAGGGGTTAGGTAATTTAAGTATGCATTACTAGTTCTGTGTGTTAAGGGTTTAGAGGTTAGGTATGATGATGGTTATAAAAGACATTTGTTATGGGGTTAGGGATGATACTGATAAAGGTTATAATTTGGAGGGGATATACTTATTTATTTTTGTATTGGAATTTATAGGGATTAGAAGTTGGGAGGTAAGGGTTATTGGGATTGGAGATTATGGGTTGTGTGTGTTTGTGATTGAAGATTAGGTTTTATTGGGTTTAAGGGTTATAAAATTTACAAGGTGTAGGGATTTTATTATGGGGACACAATGGGTGAGAATTATGAGTTAGGGGTCATAAGAGTTATTTAATTGAGAGATTATATTAAACATTAGGTTAGGGGTTAATGATTACATATGTTCTAAGAATTAATGATAATATGAGTTTATGCTTATAAGGTTTAATAATTATATTGGTAAAAGTTATAAGTGTTTGGGACTATTCAAATCAAGGATTAGGTGTAAGAGGTTATTAGTGTTAGGGTTTATGAGTTAGGAGATATGATATTAAGGGTTATGTGATAGTAGTTAGGGGTTATATGGATTAGGGTTTGTGATGGTTAAGTGTTATAAGTGTTAGGGGTTAGGTAATTTAAGTCTTATGGGTTAAAGGTTACGTGTTATTATTTATAAGTGTTAGGTATTTTCGGTGTTATATGCATTATGGATTATATGATTAATAATAAGGGTTAGAAATTAGAGTTTATTAGGTATAGGTCTTAGTGTATAAATGGGTTATGGGATATATGGTTTATATGGGT
>ML782809.1:307075-320422 GCA_009831015.1 Picea engelmannii
CATTGGATCCAAAAAGCTTCGAGAATATCCAAGATTTCTTTACAAAATTCAAGGATTTACTGTCGCAACTCAAAGCTTGCAGGGTTGATAAATCGAAGGAGGAGAAACAAATGGTTCTCACCATTCTCTCCAAGCTTGGTCCTAAATTCTCAACATTTTTATCTACATTCCATACTGTCAGATTCGCCTCTAGAGCCACCTGGAATATGCCTTCTCTTGAGGACTTTATCGAATCCCTGACACAAGAGCAAACCAAGCTCATTAACATGGGCACAATCAAAGGCCCAAGGGTGCATGCACTTACTGTGCATGATGGCAGCCACAAATATCATGAATCTAATGATAAAGATAAGCATAAATCTCATGCACATACGAATAAGGAAGGGTACACAAAACCCTTCACTAATGCCTCCGGATCCAAAGGAGAAAAGGGAAGAAAAGGAGAGAAATGCACATACTATCACAAAGGATTCCATTCAGAATCCACATGCATGAAAAAAAAAATAGATCTGATGTCTTAGATACTTCAGAAAAACAACCTTGGAGATCACATCCCCGAGGGTGAAAAGAAGAGGAAGCCAAAAGATCTGAATTCCAAGAAAGGCAATTCTAGCCATGCCTTGATTGCCATCAACTCCTCTCCCGATGCTTGGATCGTAGAATCAAGAGCATCACATCACATGGCTACCTCAGAAGCATTCTATTCTTCTTTGGATGCTAGCAAAGGTCCTCCTATTCTGATGGGGGACAACTCTTCTGTCAAAGTCACCAACAAAGGAAGAATTGAACTCACCAACGGAAGTTTCGAGAATGTGTTGCATGTTCCCAAGATTTCTGTCAACCTTCTCTCTATGTATCAGATAATGAATTCTGGCACCGGAAAGAAATTCATCTTCACACCAAATTCTGTGGACATCTATGACATGAAAACCAAATCCGGGGTTTCTATCGATGAGGTAAATCATCAGTCTAGATTGTATACATTTTATGAATTCCTTGAACCTGATTCTGCTTTACTGCTTACTCATGCTGATGAAAGTAGTAGGATATGGCACGAAAGGTTTGGACATTTGAATTTCAGATACATTCAACAACTTAGCAAGCACAAATTAGTTGATGGTCTACCAGACATCCATTTCTCCAAGGGAGTATGTGAGGGATGTGTTCTCGGAAAACACCCTCAAGAGAAATTTGACAAGGGAAAGTCTCAGCGAGCCTCAGAACCTTTAGATCTGATCCACAGTGACCTCATGGGTCCTTTTCTGCATCCATTGATCAATAAAGCGAGGTTTGTTCTAATTTTTGTTGATGATTTCTCACGTTTTACATGGATCTACTTTCTCAGGAAAAAATATGAGGTCTTTCAACACCTCAAAAATTTCAAATATTTGGTTGAGACACAGTCCGGAAAGAAGATCAAAGTACTTCGAACTGATAACGGGGGGAGAGTATGTGAATCATGAGATCCACAATCTTTTCCATGAGGCAGGGATTCAGTTGCAACATATAGTTCCCTACACTCCGCAGCAAAACAGAGTTGCTAAGAGGAAAAATTGATCTCTAAAGGAGATGGCATCTTGCATGTTTCATGCAAAGTCACTACCATAGAGACTTATCCTTGACAGATCTATGAGACTTAACTGTGCAACATACATCTAAAATAGATATCCTCATAGATCTGTCAAGGATAATACCCCCTACAAGGCTTGGAGCGGCCTCAAATCGGAAGTGACCCACTTTTGCATTTTTTGTTCATGTGCATGGGCCCGAATTCCCTCTGAAAAGAGGAAGGCACTTGATCCACATAGCACTGAGTGAATTTTTGTTGGATACCCTGACGGTGTGAAGGGATATCGGCTTATTTATCTTTCCTTGTATTGGATCATCATTGAGCGTAGTGTCCAATTCGAGGAAAGTGTCTCAAATGTACCTCAATAGTTGCATGCAGACACCTTTAGTCTTCCACCTATCCTAGATGATGAGCATGCACATGCTGACTATTCTTTAGATGAGAGTTTTTATTTAGAGGACTCAGAGGATTCATATTCAGATTCAGAGTCAGTACAGTCAGATGCAGAGTCAGAGCATCCAGATGTAGTTGTAGAGCCAGAGAAAAGGCCCAAGTGGGCACAGACTACTCTTCAGGATGCAGAGGATATCGTAGGTGATCCAGTCGATACTCGGAGGACTCGATCTGATTTCAGGGAGCCTCCTATTGCACTCATTGCCACTGAACCATTGCCTTCTAGGCATATTTTCTTGGTTCAGTCTTCAAATCCACAGTCTTATGGCGAGGCTGCTGGAAATCCTTTTTGGGAATCTGCCATGCAGGGGGAGTACAACTCCCTCCTCAAGAACCAGACTTGGGATCTGGTTCCCCTTCCTTCTGGGAGGAAACTTATCAGATGCAGATGGGTCTATAGGACCAAGAGTGCAACGTATGGATAGATCAACATACACAAATGTAGGTTTGTTGCCATAGGCTTTCAGCAGGTTCATGGTATTGACTATGATGAGACCTTCGCTCCAGTAGCGAAGATGGATTCCATACGATTGACACTTGCCATTATGGCAGCCAAGGGATGGGAAGTCCATCAGATGGACGTGAAGAATGCATTTCTTCATGTTGATCTCTCTGAGCAGATCTACATGGATCAACCCCAGGGATTTATGCAGGACTCCTCTTTGGTCTGTCGACTGAAGAAGTCACTTTATGGCCTCAAACAGGCTCCGAGGGAATGGTATGCCAAGATGGAATCCTACCTGTTGTCACAGAAATTTGTACGTTTTAAATCAAACCTGAATGTATACATGCTCAGGATGGTTGATTCACTTCTACTTTTAGTTCTGTATGTTGATGATTTTCTGATCATTGGTTGCTCGACTTCAGCGATTGATGCAGTCAAGAGGATTCTTCATGACAAGTTTTTGATGACAGACATGGGTCCGCTACACTTCTTCCTTGGACTTGAGATCCATCAAGATGCATCGGGCATCAAACTGTCTCAAGCCAAGTACTTACGAGATCTCCTTGAGAGATTTCACATGACAGACTGCAAGTCTTCTCCGACTCCTTTCCTATCAAGACTCAAACTTGAGGATTGTGGGGAGAGTCCACTGGTTGACAACACACTGTATAGACAGCTAGTGGGGAGCGTGTTGTATCTCACACACTCCAGACCAGACCTCTCATATGTAGTTAGCCCAGTTTCCAGGTTCATGCAGGAGCCGTATGAGCTACATTGGAAAGTTACAAAGCATATCCTTCGATACGTACAGGGCACCATCCTTTGGGATTCATTATGCAACAGACTCTACATTAGATCTCATTGGGTTTATTGATTATGACTGGGCTGGAAATAACATTGATTGTAAGTCCACATCTGGTTACTCACTCAGTCTTGGTTTCGGGCCTATCTGTTGGTCGAGCAAGAAGCAAGCTTCCATTGCTTTATCATCAGCCGAGGCAGAGTACAAAGGGGTAGTTAACATAACCATTCAGGCTATGTGGCTACGACATTTTCTCACTGAGTTGGGAATTTAGTTTCATCAGTCGATCGTCATCTGGTGTGACAACCAGAGCACTCTGAAGTTCTGCAGAAATCCAGTTTAGAGGTAGCGGATGAAGCACATCGAGATCCACGTGCACTACATCTGAGACTTAGTACACAAGGGGATCATCGACTTACAATTTTGTCCTTCAATAGAACAGACAACATCCATCTTCACCAAGACCTTCACTGAGAAGAAATTCCATTCTCTGCGAGGTCGTCTTGGAGTGAAGGACACAGTTTCCTAGCAACTGTAGTTCTTCTTTTTACATACATTGTTCCTTGAGGGGGAGTTTTTCCCTCTTTCCTCACTTTATTTTCAGTGTATCTTTTGTACTTGGGTACCTAACATGGCATCATTGCCGGGACCCAATCTTTATTTTCACCATAGTGATGTTCAGGGGGGTGTTCGATTTACTTCACACGCACCTAGGATTTCTTTTTCCTAAGGTTTTTATTTGCTTATTATTCATAATTAGTCATTATCCAGTCTCCTATATTTTAGAAGAAAATATTCCACATGGAGAATACTCTCTTTCAGTTGACACTTCAGTTTGACTAGTTGAGTTGAGTTTAGATGTTGCATTGGGATCATCACCATGCTAATTCGACCTTGCCTTGGTATCATCACCAGAGTGGCACATTAGACTTGATTCCCTGAGTTAACTCCTCACTACTATGTGTTCAGTTAGTTAACTGAAGACTAGTTGACTAGCTAACTCAACTAGGTGGCAGTTCACTCCCATAACTGCGTGAGAGACTATAATAGGTGGAATTTCACGCCCGTAACTGTTGGTGTGTGTCTAGATCACTCTATACCACCACTATGGTGACTTGGTTCACCTCAATTCAAACTCATTGAGTTATACAGAGTATATCATGTGTAAATTATTCATTATTCACAACAATTAATGAGAATTCTTCCATTCTTTCTCTCCTTCTTCTTCTTTTTCCAATTCTCTCTGCAAATGTGTGTACTATTATTTAGCTAGATATATTCTGTGTAGGTTCAACACATTTACAAAAATCATATCAAAACAAAATGTGATATCATGAATACCATTAGTATCCTTGGGAAGGCTCTATTGAACATGCAACAAATGTCTGCACAACAACCTGTGCATATTGTGCTATCACTTCCATTAAAATCTAGTTCACAAAGGTGTATTTTCATTAACACTTCTCCTATGGAGCAACATGCATTTGTTATTAAAAAAAAGAAGAATGTAGAACATGAATTGGATGAATCTAAAGATATAATGTGCCCATCAATCATTGAGTACTATATTTTGCGCCCTACAACTATTGATACTATATGCCTAGCATAATTTGCATCTAGTTACATGAAGAAGGGTACAAAACGCAAAAAATATGATAAGCCATATGTCATTCGATATGTGAAGTACAAAACACACTGACATTGAAAATTATTGTAGAGAACAACTGATGTTATATTATCCATATCGAGTGAATGAAGATACAATCAAGAAGCACTACCCAACTTGGCAAACTACGTATGTTGCACTAGAACAAACTATAAAGAAAAATCAGAGAAATTTCACATTTGATATCACACTTGCATGGGGTGACATTGATGATGAAATGAATGCAATACAAACACACGATGATATGTTATTCAACATTAATAGCCTAGAAAATAACAAAGAAGAAAGTACAAAAAATATTGAATGCATAAATGAGGAATATGAAAAATATGATTTTGAAACTGATTTACAATATTTTCAACGCACAAAGAATATGAATGCAAAATGCATCAGACCATATGAAGTCATTAAACAACCACATATACTAGAAAACATAGAATATTACAACATAAGACGACAATTAAACAAATAACAAGGAGCACTAGTAACTGATATATTGACAAGGAAAATCTATAGGCCAAAGGAACCAATCCACCTATTCTTGACAGGAGGTGGAGGAACAGGGAAAACATTTATAACTAAATCAATATTTCAGTCCTTAGTTCGTTTACATAATGATACAATGCCATATGACCCATTTCAACTAAAAGGATTAATTATTGCATACACAAGAAAGGCAACATTCAATGCTTGTTTGGCCCTGACATGGCTACTCTTTCTATGCTTCTTCTCTTCTTCTGCTACTTCTTTACGATGTAAATTTCCAGGCGAGAAAGAATTTCAATCAGATATTTGAATCTATCAAGATCATCGAAATCCATGCTACTAATTTATTTTATGTATTGCTTAAAGATTTTCCCCCATGTCTATTATGAATATCATGTTTAGATCGGTTCCGCGTGAGACCATTTTTTCGTCCCTTTTCTGGCAGATGGCCACCTCCACTATAACATAAAGTAGGGAGAGCATGAGGATTGCAAGGATTCCCAGATATAGTCCTTCTAGCCCACAATATACCTGAGGTAGAAATACATAAATTGTAGTGATAATACGATAAGAGTCAATACATACATATTTATCTGGTTGTTTTCGTTTGTTGTAACAGTATGTAATGGTTCCACCTAATGATTTACTGTGGTCATGCCTTACAAATGTTTCCAACTCATATTAGTATCGATTAACGATTGTGTTTATTTGTATGCACTGCAAACAAATTTTATTATATTATTGCAACGAAACAATTTCAATATATTGTTACGAAGAATAATTAGAAATACTACATGGCCCTTCTACTCATCCTATCAAGATGTCATGGAATAAGACTTTTTGATACTGCTTCATGATACTTGCATGGACGATCAGAACTAATAGTTAAACAAACACTGAATTTGGTTTTGTATTTTATTTTATTTTACTTTGGGTTAACATGGAAGCCTTTGTTCCAAGTCACATGTGCAAGGAAAGATGCGGCAAAACATTTCAGCCAACACCAACATTTTCAGTTCAAGACATCAATAATCACACTGATTCAAAGTATAAGTCTTGTTCATGTTTTTTGATACATAGGAGCTACATTTATTCTTCTTCTTATAGATAGATATTATAAGAAGCTAAACTAAGAGATTCCTACTCTTTCTAAAATACCAACTAACTTCTTGCAGGTAGAATTTCAGCAATTTACACACTACATAAAATTTCATTTTATCATTTTGACTCTAACTGAATTTAAAAGTTCCTCCTTGCAATCCAATTTCTTTCCTAAGACAAAGAAACCTCCTCTTTAGATTGACAAGTTCCTCCTTGCAATCCAATTTCTTTCCTAAGACAAAGTCCTCTACCTTCTCGGCAAGGACTTGTTGCTTTGCAACTCCCCTTGTTTTTTTAGTTTTTAATCGTAAATTTACTTTATTAACATAGCTTTAAGATTGTTTTACTTGCTAAATTTATTTATTTATTTATTTTTTTAATTAAAATATTTTCTCTTATAAATTTTATTAAAGTTTCAAAAATAAGAAAAAATCATCATTATATATATAAAAAAACTTATTATTTATTATTATGTAAATTAGATTACTAGTCTCTTTATATTTTTTTTTGTAATGTAAATTAGTCTACCTCTATTTTATATAAAAAATGTTACATTCGGTTTTCTCTTTAAGGTATGTCAAAAATGAAGTTAGAACTAAACATCATTCATATAGCCAAAATATGTGCCTAGTAATATTACTAATTTTCTTATATATTTTAGGACCATCTATAATGCCTTATAGGGATAAAAAAAATCACAAAGAAACAAACTAGAGAAACCTAACACTCACTAATATTATAGTTAATTCTTAGGTGGCTTGGATAGCAAGGGATTTTATGTTCCTTGGCCTTTCCCTTAACTTCATCTCCCAAGTCTTCTTCAACATTGAATGAGTTGGAATTGGTTCTTGGGGAGCCCAAGCTCCATCCCATTTTGTCACCTTAAAGTTAATCCCAAAATACACACAATATAAGACAATGAATTTATCTTCCAATCACCTAATCTTGTCGAAAGATTTGTTTTTTTTGTCCAACCTATCCTTCATTGATAAGGTAATGAGAGTTTTAGCTAGCTAGTAAACCTTCATTGCCTTAAATACTTTGGTATCTCTATATATTGAGAGATCAAAGTCTTAATCTAATCTTGAAACTCTTTCTTGATTATGTGCTTTGTGAAATCTTGAAACTATTTCTTGATTTCTGTAGATTTTAACCTTGTACAATTAATTAGGGAAAATAGATTCTTAATAAAAACAGAAAAGACACAATGGCACACACACACACTACACAAAGATTTTTACCCTCTAAATCCAAACTAGAAAAAACAACAACTAGTTTAGAGCCACACCTTTAATCTTCTTTATTCATAATCCTCTTGATTGTTTACAATACAATATACATATAGGATCTCACAACATCCAAACCCCTAATCCATTGACCTGGATTAGTCAAAAATATTAATTCCTTAACCAAAATTAGAAAACCATCAAGGAAAACCATGTGCCAAAAAACCACAAAAAACAAACATAAAAAAGCCAAAATGGACACAAAAACCACCAATTTTTGTTCGGGGAAGAAGGGGAGACCCCAAGCCTACTCCCCTACCCCCTTTTCTCCCATATCTATGTACAATACATGTGATCGATTTTGCAAAGACTATAACACATACAAAACACTTTGTATTCTGCACCCTTTTCTACCTAGCCCCATTCACTAACTCATCTATCTTTTTCTTTGTTTCAATATGGATGCCCTGGTTATAAATCTTCATGGCATCCTCCACAACCATCTTTGCTCTTGTTTCCCGAGACCTAAGAACATCCCATCTATACAATTGAGTTTTATTTGTGCCTCTCCTCTTAGATTCAGAGTTGTTGGATTTTGGAAAGTCCTTTACACTATTTTCCTCTATGGTAATGTCAACGAAAGTAAGGTGTATGAAGGATTCCCCTTCTATGAGAAAGCTATTGATTCCCTTGTGTTGTTGACCTCTAGAAATAAAACTCCAATTAACGTAGTGCCACCTAGAGGTAAGGGAACTTGATGACAGAGTAAGAAATTTGACTATAATAAAATAGGGAGGAGCTCAAGGGAGCCAAGATCACACCTAAAACATGTATCTCCCTACAGGGTTTGGAAAACAAAACCCAATTTGGTTGTAACTCGAGTACACAGAAGGAAAAAAAAAAAACAAGTCCCAAGATCCCTAAAGCTTCACCAATATTCCACCCTTAACTTATATAGAGCTGAGAAAAGATCTCGGAAAAGAAATACCCAAAAGAAAATGTAGAAGATGTAAGAAATATTTCAGACTCGAACACCGTTTCAGTCTCACTAATTTTTCAATCAAAGTTAAATGCCAAACCCAGTTTCAACATTGTTTCAGCATATGTCTCAACACTGTTTTAGCATATGTCTCAACACTGTTTTAGCATATGTCTCAGCATTGTTTCAGCATATGTCTCAGCACTGTTTCAACATATGTCTCAACATTGTTTCAGCATATGTCTCAACACTGTTTCAGCATATGTCTTAGTATTGTTTCAGCATATGTCTCAGCACTGTTTCAGCATATGTCTCATCACTCTTTCAGCATATGTCTCAACACTGTTTCAACATATGTTCCAGCACTGTTTCAACATATGTCTTAGCACTATTTCAGCATATGTCTCAGCACTGTTTTAGCATATGTCTCAGTATTGTTTCAGCATATGTCTCAACACTGTTTCAACATATGCAAACTTAATAGAAAATAAACTTCAGAACTGAAACATGAGGATTCTGAACATCGTTTTCAATGCAAAAATAAAATATCAACAATATGAAAAGCTTAGAAAATATAGACACAACGATTTTCAGTCTAACTTCGACCCTGGAAAAACCCACAAGGGGAAAACGAGTGAGAGAGGGATTTTTATTATTTATGAGCTTCTGAGAAATTTCTTTACAACATATTCATCCTCAGAAATTTACATAAACTTATCTGGACATTCCTGTAGCTTTGCTCCTCAATTTCTGAACCAGAAATCCGTACAACTGTATGGTTGACCCAACAATTAATGTTGTACGGACTGTCTCGAAATTTGTGCCAAAACTCTTCTAAGACTGTACGAAAAACCCAGCATGAACAGAGCCTTGTAAACTGTGTTGTACGACCCCCAAGATTAGGGCCAAACTATACGGACTGTACGAAAATACACTCAAAAGTTTATTGCAGCAGTTAACTCAATTTATGTGCCAACAAATTCTGTACGACAGCCTTGGAATGCATGCCAATACTCTCAGAAATTGCAGTTGTTGTCCTCCTCGATTTCTGTGCACATTAAATGCTATATTACCTCCACAAATCTGTATGGTATGGCCTGTTCTTCCTTGTTGTCTTCTTCCTCGAAATCTATACTTCTCTTTGCCTTGGGATGTGTGCTCTCCTTCAGCAAATGCTGTCTCTTTTCTCAGCTAGACCTCTCTCTTGCTCTTGGCATCTCACCAAAGATCTGACCTTGGCATCTCACCAAAGGTCCCTTCTCTTGGCATCTCACCAAGAGTCTCTTGATCTTGGCATCTCACCAAAGATCCTCTCCTTGGTCTCTCACCAAGTGACTTCCTCTCTTGCTCTCTCTTGTTCTCTCAACAAGAATGCTTCAACTCCCCAAGAATGGGTGTGCCCTCTTGCCCTAGTCGACCTCATGAGGGAAGGTGATGGGTTTTCTAATCTAACGACTAAGATTAGATTAGATGGGTGGCTGAGATTTGGTGTCTCTCCATTCACCCTCACTTTAATCATAAATTCACCTTTTAATTTGCATCTCACAAATTAAATGACTAGGACCCACATTAGGCACTTTCTCCCCCTTAGGTGCCTAGGGAGGAGAAACACTTGCCTTGGTACTTTATTTTAATTAAAAATTTAACACTCCCTCATACTGAGGAAAGTGTTACTCAACACTCCAAGATTGTCCCTGAAAAATACAAACTTGCCCATGTTCAATGACTTCTTCAGTTTACACACATGAGACTCTCTCCCATGCACCTTAGGCTTCTTCCCAGAGAAAGCCTCCTCAGGAGTCATGCTCCCCACAACCCTGTGAGGACTCTTGTTCTATAGATAAACTGCAGTGTAGCATGCCTCAGCCCATAGAAATAGTGGCAACCCCTGATCATGTAGCATGGCTCTCGCAGCCCCAACAATGGCCCTGTTCTTCCTCTCAGCAACCCCATTCTGCTGCGGGTTGTAAGGAACAATCAACTCCCTCCTGATGCCCTCTCCTGCACAGAAATCCATAAAATCCTTGGAGGTATACTCACCCCCATTGTCCGATCTCAGGGCTCTGATTTTCTTCCCTGTCTGGTTCTCCACAAGAGCTTTGAACTCTTGGAACTGATTGAAGACCTGTCCTTTGGACTTCATGAAGAAAATCCAGGACTTCCAAGAGAAGTCATCAATGAATACAACATAGTATAGGGATCCAGTCAATGATGCCGAAGACATCAGGCCACATACATCTGAATGTATAAGATCAAGTATCCCTGTTGCTCTACTTTCACTGCTCGAAAAAGAAGTCTTGGTGTACTTTCCCAAGGTACACCCCTTGCACAACTCATGGTTCTCTGAACTGAAATCTGGAACTCCCGTCACCAACTCCCTCATAACTCGCAAATCCCCATGGTGCAAATGTGCCATCCTCCTGTGCCATATCTCACATAGGTCGTTGTTGTTGCTGGTAGAATGAATCAATGCTCTCACTGGTTGGAATAAGAACTTGTACAACCTCTCATGTCTAGTACCAATCACTTTGGCTGAAGTGATGCTAGACCCTCTTGAGAAAAGAAGCACCTGCCCATCATGGAACAAGACCTCATATCCCTTCTCCTCAATAGTAGAAACTAACACTAAGTTCTTCTTCAAGCCCGGAACATAAAGAACCTCCGTCAAAATCATGGGAGGCAAAGACACCCTTCGAAATGATACGATCCCACAACCAGCCACCTTGACCTCCCGGTCATCTCCAAGCACTACCTCTGCATCTCCACATTGAGTAAGATCTACCAAGTGCTCACAAACTGTTGTCATACAGCGAGAGGCACCACTGTCAATATACCAAGTATCGGGAGTAGTGATCCTCGAGGATAGACACACAATCAAGGAAAATTCCTTGTCAAACTTGGTGGAAAACTCATCCACCTCTGCTAAAGCTGCTGGCAAGCAAAGCACTTGACTTTTCTCATGTCTTTCTTCCCTTCACCCTTGGGATTTTGTCCTCCCTTTGGACCCTTTCTGAACTTCTCACAAATTCAAAAATCTGCCCTGTGAAGTGATTGCTGTCACTACTTTTTGTCTGCTGAAATTTCTACCTCTCTTCAACTCATCTCTGATACCATGTAAGAAATATTTCAGACCCCAACACAGTTTCGGTCTCGCTGATTTTTCAGTCAAAGTTAAATGCCAAACCTAGTTTCAGCACTGTTTCAGCATATGTCTCAGCACTGTTTTAGCATATGTCTCAGCACTATTTCAGCATATGTCTCAGCACTGTTTCAACATATGTCTCAGTACTATTTCAGCATATGTCTCAGCACTGTTTCAACATATGTCTCAGCATTGTTTCAGCATATGTCTCAGCACTGTTTCAGCATATGTTTCAACACTGTTTCAGCATATGTCTTAGCATTGTTTCAGCATATGTCTCAGCACTGTTTCAGCATATGCCTCAGCACTGTTTCAGCATATGTCTCAACATTGTTTCAGCATATGTCTCAGTACTTTTTTAGCATATGTCTCAGCACTGTTTCAACATATGCAAACTTAACATAAAATAAACTTCAGAATTGAAACATGAGGATTCTGAACATCGTTTTCAATGCAGAAATAAAATATCAACAATATGCAAAACTCAGAAAATATAGACACAAAGATTTTCAGTCTAACTTCGACCCTGGAAAAAGCCATGAGGGGAAAACTAGTGAGAGAGGGATTTTTATTATTTATGAGGTTCTAAGAAATTTCTTTACAGCATATTCATCTTCAGAAATTTACACAAACTTATCTGGACATTCCTATAGCTTTGCTCCTCAATTTCTGAACTAGAAATCCATACAACTGTACGGTTGTCCCAGCAATTAATGCTGTACAAACTGTCTCAAAATTTGTGCCAAAACTCTACTAAGACTGTACAGAAAACCTAGCATGAACAACTCCTTGTAAACCGTGTTGTACGACCCCCAAGATTCGGGCCAAACTATACGGACTGTATGGAAATACACTCAGAAATTTATTGCAGCAGTTACCTCAATTTTTGTGCCAACAAATGCTATATAGCAGCCTTGGAATGCATGCCAATACTCTCAGAAATTGCAGCTGATGTCCTCCTCGATTTCTGTGCACATTAAATGTTGTACGACCTCCACAAATCCGTATGGTATGGCCTATTCTTCCTTGTTGTCTGCTGCCTCAAAATCTGTACTTCTCTTTTCCTTGGGATGTGTGCTCTCCTTCAGCAAATGCTGTCTCTTTTCTTAGCTCGACCTCTCTCTTGGTCTTTGCATCTCACCAAAGATCTGACCTTGACATCTCACCAAAGGTCCCTTCTCTTGGCATCTCACCAAGAGTCTCTTGATCTTGGCATCTCACCAAAGCTCCTCTCCTTGGTCTCTCACCAAGTGACTTCCTCTCTTGCTCTCTCTTGTTCTCTCAACAAGAATTCTTCAACTCCCCAAAAATGGGTGTGCCTCTTTCCCTAGTCAACCTCATGAGGGAAGGTGAGGGGTTTTCTAATCTAACGACTGAGATTAGATTAGATGGGTGGCTGAGATTTGGTGTCTCTTCACTCACCCTCACTTTAATCATAAAGTCACCTTTTAATTTTCATCTCACAAATTAAATGACT
>ML782809.1:320472-352993 GCA_009831015.1 Picea engelmannii
CAACAAAGACATTGCTTGGATGTTAATAAGAACCTTCTCCACCATGAGCCATGATCTCCCATTTTCCCACCCTACCAAAAAACTTACAGTTTAACTAGAGCCCTTCCCAAGATGAGAGGATCAATTGTCCAAATCTTAGACTTTCTCTCTTATCCTCGTTTATACTTGATTTACTCATTAAGTTTAAAGGAGGAGGGGAGGTTGTATTTCTTCCCCCTTTCGAGTTCACGTACCTTGCACCTTCTAGAGCTGCACTTGCCACCAACCTACAGTGTGACGACTTGACTCACCACTTGTGTGGCTGAAGCCCCACCCGTCGCTTCCATAGGATCTTATTAGTCCCTTCCATAGGCATAGAGGGACTATAGCGATCAATAAATCATTGACCTGAAATTAGCTTGTGCGTTGACCAGAAGTATTTCCCTATTGTCTATTATTGGAACAAGGGAAGTGAAAACATCGATTTTTATATAATAAAAAGTATCATGTTTGTCAAGATCTCATTGGACAAAGGAGTGGAGGTCTTATTTCCGCCTTCACTATTCCCAATGTAAAATATGTTTGCATTTCCAAAGTATTTGGTAGTATATGGTATTTTTTGAATCATAAATTTTGTTATCCATTCGTCGAAGGTGGATTAATGCTACCATTAATTCAAATGTTTGGTTTAGAATTTTATGCTAGGTAAATTTATGGCAATGTTTGATATGGTGGCATATCCAAAGTTTGGTTTTGAAATACATTCTCTGGTGTTCGAACTATTGTTACAAAAAATATATGAATTTATTTGGGATACGTCAGAGACCTGCCACATTAATTTTTTTTCTTAAATGTTTACAGTGCATTTCTGACAGAATTAAATGTTTACCTAACAGGCTTGGTAGTGTTGAATGGTTACTTAACAGGCTTGTTACAAGAAATTTTCTTCCGTTTTTAAAATTTATATGCTCCAACGACATTGTTGGTTCATTGGTCCATGCTTGCTTTTTTCATGGCACTGATTTCTTATTTGCATGTTCTCGTTTTTCTTCCTTGCCTATTCGTATTGTTGGAGTTTTCACGTTTGGTTTTATTTAGTTGCGATTGGAAGAGCCTCGTTCCTGGGGGGGTGGTTTCTTCTTGTTCCTTTCTTCTCTGTATACTATTAATTGTTGCTTGATTCGACTTTGCAGCGTTCCGACACTGCGCTTTCACTTGGGCCTTTTGGTGCTTCTTGGATGGGTTCTTATTTGGTGCTTTTTCTTGTTTGCCCAGGGTTTGCAATGTTGGGATGCTACATTTGCAATTGGATCTCTGGTTACATTTTTTTGCACTTCGGTTTGCATAGAATTCTATTAAGATAAAATAACAGACTAAAGAATTGCAGGCGATGTAAATTGCATTTGTTACGCGTTGAAACAGATTTTGTCATCCTCAAAATATATTTCATAGTTGTCGATGCATTTTCCATGGATTCTGTGTTACTATGGTTTCATAGTTATGAGAGTTCCTTTTTCTATGTGGGAGATATAGTTGTTCTCTGCCTTTTTCTTTGGTCATTCCGAGCGACCGTCATTCAATTGCATACTTAGCCAGTTTTATGGACACGACTTCGCAAATAGGTTCTATCAAACTATGACAGGTCATGTTCGGTGTATACATTATATTTTCCGAATTAGTTTTCTTTAAAAGAAGGCCTCCTAAACAGAAGAGAATGCAATTTATGAAATTATAGGTTTCCTGAACAACATAGGTTAATGATTGCGGCTTCTGGGTGTGGCGGGCTGAAAATTGGGCTTATTAAGATAAAATAACAGAGTAAAGAATTGCATACACTGTTAATTGCATATGTTACACTTTGAAGCAGAGTTTGTCGAGCTCAAAATATATTTCATAGCTGCCGATGCTTTTTCCATGGATTTTGTGTCACTACGGTTTCATAGTTATGAAATTTCCTTTTGTTGTGTGGGAGATATAATTGTTCTCTCTCTTTTAATTTCTTGTTGTCAACTGTGTTTGAATCTAGTTTCTCACGCTTCTATGGTCATTCCAAGCGACTGCAATTCAGTTTCATACTATGACAGGTCGTGTGTGGTGTATACATTATCTTTCCTGAATTAGTTTTCTTTAAAAAAAAGCCTCCTGGACAGAAGAGAATGCAATTTATGAAGTTATAGGTTTCCTGGAAAACATAAGTTAATGATCGTGGGTTCTCGGGGTAGCGGGATGAAAATTGGGCTTCTATTGTTTCGTGCCGTGCAAATAGCACAAAGAGTTCTGCGATCCTTCCGACCAGTCGTTGTTCAGTTTCATATTTAGCCAGCTTTATGGACGCGGCTTGGCGGATAGGTGGTATTGAACTATGGTGTATACATTAGCATTTTTGAATTAGTTTTCTTTAAAGGAAGGGCTCCTCGACATAAGACAATGAAATTCATCAAATTATAGGTTTCTTGGATAGCATAAATTAAACATAGTAAATATGTAATTTTATAAAGTAGATATATAAAGCATGCATGGAGCCCTCATCCCATACTTAGCTAGTTTTTGCATCGCGGGTTCTCGGGGTGGGCAGATGAAAAATGACAATCGAAGAGTTCCTCGATATACAAATTGACCATCGAACTTGTGGACTATTTGAATTTGAAAGCCATCATGTGCAAAAAAATTAGCATTGTCAAAATAGTTTACTTTATGTACATCGTTTTACATACCCCGGTGGACAAAAGAACACACAAAAAAAATAGTAAGCATTTTTTGGATCGCGGGTTCTCGTGGTGGCAGGCTGTAACTTCAGCCATTGTTGTTTCATTTCCTACAAATAGCACATATAGTTCTGCGATATACAAATAGACAATCGGACTTCCAGACTATTTGAATTTCAAGGGCTCGTGTGCAAAAAAAATAGCATTCTCGAATTACTTTTCTTTACATACATTCTACATACGCTCGTCGATAAAAATAGAAAAATATTAGTAACGTTTGTTACATAGGGATCCATCTCCTCTACATTCAGTGCTTCCAAATACACATTAAATATGCTTTCAAAATTCAGAATCAACCAGACAGGTTCGAAAAGACGGGCTTTAATAACTGGAAAGCTCGAGGACATTTCCCATTAAAATAAATAGACAGGCTAATATTCAACCCTTCCTTGTTTTTGATTTTTAACAAGCACGGAAAGATAAAGACTCAAATTCAACGTAGTTCCGTGGTTATTAGATACTCAATTTGCATTCTCGCTATGGCTTCTTCCAATGAGTTGTCCATCATATATGACCTTCCTTCTAGGTTGTCAGATGTTTTTTCCCCTTTACTCAAATAATAAAAATGTCATTGAATTTGAAGAACATCGAACTATCTAGTTTACGGATGCTAGTCCCTATGAACTATCTAACAATTTCTAAAAAAATATTTTGAATACTAAATTAGCTCTTAGTACTGACAACTGGACACATAGGTACGAAACAGTTGGGATTTCACTCTCCGCAATATACAAATTGACTACCAGATTTCGACATCATCTGCTCTTCCGTGTTACAAATTATGCATTCAAATTTTTGGAGTGATACAATTAGAAGGTTCGGGCCTTGCCTCCTTTGCAGAGACCTTCTCACCTTGTTTTGGATTCTCCTATTTCCAGGTTCACGAAATATACAATTCCAGTGCGATCACTCTACCACTGCTCACAAATATTTCAAGGTATCTCTCGATGCCTTCCATCCCCACTAACTTCCTGTGCTTCCGACTGTCCTACCATATCCTCTTCGCTATTATGCGTATTGCACTCAAAAAGTTCGGAGACATACAATTTGACCCTCGCGCCCTCGTCCTCAACGTTTGTACATTGCAACCCTATTTTGTAGCTGTCTTTTTTTCCCTGCCCGCAACCTCCATACTTTCTTACTATGCAATTAGAAACCTTTCATGCTAACAAATGACCATGCAGGAACCGTCAACATTGTCATTAATGGGTGAAAACCTCGAGGAGATCTCCCATTATTACACATTAAACCAAGATGTGCATAGAGTTATTTTTTCCCTTCCGATTGTTCATCTCCAACACACGTCCTTGTGTTGGGCCGCTCAAGAAATCTACAATGCTTAATCACTCATTGCAATATCCAACATGTTGGAATTTCTATGTATGCAATTAGTATTGTTTAATGTTAGCAACGCATCATGCAACAGCCATCCAAATTGTCATTAATCAATGAAAGTCTTGAGGACATATCCCATTCACATGCTTTCGACCAAAATTTGCGTAGGGTTATATTATCCCTTTCAACTTTTCATTTCATTGATCGACTGGAACAAATAAACATTCTTGTAGACTTATGGCACCAGGCCGACAAAAGTTTTGTGGAGATACAATAAATATGTTCACACAAGAGGACCAGATATTTTAGAGGTCCAGGGCATACTTTTACTATTCATACCGTTTCGCCCCAAAAAAAGTGATTTGTACCTCTAGAATCGCTCGTGCAGGCTATGTTCTTGAGATTTTTGACTCTAAGGAGCTGGTCTCTTGGTGCGCCGAAAAATATACTCCAGGCCAAAGAATTATTCCACTACGCGACCATTCTCCTGTTTCTTTTTCGCCTCAACTCTTCTGCGAGATGTTAAAATTGTTGAACCCAATATTGACGTTCAGAGGACAAGACTGCAAAAATTTTCTAGAAAAATATCATAACGGGTTGGAAATCTTAGCGGAATTCCTCGAAGACCCGACAACAGTTCCTGAAGATATCACAAAGCTGGAGGTAAGTTCCTTTAGAAATCCATTTCGGGAAATTGCTTGGCTGGTTACAAGAATAACGAGACAGGCATCCACATCAAGCATTTCCCATATAATTATTTATATTTTGTATTTCACAGTCAAGGAACAATACATTTTCGATTGGGGGAAGATAATTTTGATTGAGATCTGCTCCCAATTGTCACAATTGAAAGAATCGAATAAATTTTATATGTCATCCTACTTGATTTTCGCAATTGTGTATTGTTGTCTGTTTCCAAAAATTTCTCTTTCCAATAAAATAAACCGTGGATTCGACCCAGTAACATTCTGGTATGAGACCCTGTGGAGACACAAGGCCTCCCATTGTTTTTATGAATTTTTTAATGGCTTTGTCTCCATTTTCAAAGATTTACTGTTAGGCAAAGATGCTCCATGGATGTCTGGCTAGGCAACCAAGTTTTTGAATAGGAAGGGCACACTTGAGGAAGAGGAAAATCATAGTGTCCTCATGGTACTTGGCTCTAAGGAAAATCCTGCCTTCCTTCCATGCCACATCACAGAGAAGATGTTTGTTGTAGAAATAGCAAGGCAATACAACCATTGGTTGCATTTTTTCCATGACAAGAAAAAAAAATAGTTCATTCCTCTTCCTTGAAAAGTTGGAGACTTCGTGTGCAGAAACATCAACAAGATTGACAAGTCGTCTGCCCATTTCAAGAAACTGAACCTAACGTATTCTAAAAGGCTAAAAGGGTTAGACCCTAATGGCATTTTTCGAGAACATTTATTGGGTGTTGGCTTTAACACCTCTTTTATCCATACACACCTGACCCAAGACAGGAACAATGTTGACAACAATCCTGCTTCTGCCGATTGTGACACAGAGAGATTGCAAAGCACCACTGAATTGTATAGACAACATGGAAAAGTATCTGGTGAGAAGAGTACACATTCCCCCGCCAACACTCCCAAGAGCAGAAAATCACAGAGCATCGCTTCGACAGTCCACCCTAGTAAGAAAGAAACCTAGAAATATTCTAACAGAGGAGGAGATGAGAACCCTCCTCACATAAATATTGATAGTTCTCACAAAATTCCACTGACAAAGAAGAGAAAAAACAATGCAGGGTAGGTGGAGGAACCCCAAATTGAAAGTGGAAAACTGCAACTTGAAATTGAAGCCGAGCACATGCAGAAAATTGGGTCGTTCGTGGTGGAAATATCGGACACCGAATTTTTTGACATAGATGAATCCTTCGTAATCCAGAGCGCAATTTTTGACAGCCAATCTAAAAGTCTGGTCATTGAAAAGAGAGATGTAACAAACATGAAAGGCAAATATTGCGCAGAGATTAACTTTAGCAAAATGCCTCCATCCTAAATCTGCCAATATCACCAGGGAACCAGTGAAATTCTTCGTGATTCCATTGGAGGAATTGAGACAGAAAATGCCAATATGAAACAATGCCTCAACGAATTTGAGTAGGCTTTCCTTGCAACTCCAGAATTTTCCAATCCTTTGGCAAAAATCATTCTTGTTACCACTGCAACGAAGATGAAAGTATCCTCTACTCTCCTTTCATGCTTTATAGCCCTTGTAGATAATAACATCAACAAAAGAATGCAGGTAGTTATTGAATCCTGCGAAACATCGCAAAATTTAGTTTCCTACGAAAAGAATGCCAATGATTTGCTGGAACAATTGGAGACGAATTTAAAAAATGAACAACTTTTCTCTGATCAGGTACTGGCCCCTTTTGCCAAATATGCTGACAACACATCGAAACTGAAAAGAAGACAGGAGAAACTCCCCTCGCCAAAGCGCACAAAAAAAGTAAAAGCATGCTGGAAAAATAAAGTTGACAACCTGCAACTCATTGTCAAGTCATGTAAACAAGTCATATCAGAAAGGAAGATTTATTCACAAGCCTACTCCAGCTGGACTTAGTTGAAACTACCAATGAGGTTCAGGATCCTAACTTAATTATCAGATCCTTGTCAGTCACCAAAGAAGCCTTCAAGGAACAAGTTGATATTTTAAAGGGGTTGTCTTTCGAAAAGTTTTACAACATACTTGAACATCGTCTAGATGAGCATGAGCACTGGGTACAGGACTATGCCTCACAGAATGAAGAAATTGAACAGAATCTACATAGTATTTTAATGGATCTAAGGAAATTATAAAACGACCTTTACGACATACAAATCCAGGATGAAACCAACACAACCCCCATGAAAAGCTACATCAAAGTATGGTTCCAAGAGAGAATGGACAACCTCGTCTAGGAAGGGCAAAAACCAGTCAACAAGACTACAATGCCCATTGATAACAACAACAAAAATGCATCGGATTCATAGTAAGTTTATACTACCATATTGTTTTGTTTATCAATCTAGTTTAACTCTATGTTGTCATCTTCTCTTCTTTATCAATCCACTTATGTCCTCTTTCAATAGAAAACTGTAACCAAACACTCTTAACTTCCAATTTCTTCTTTTCAAGTCTTCCTCTCTATCGTCGCGCACTTCTTTCAACGTTCCTAATTCTTGTACTTATTTCTTTTTATGGCCCGCGGGAGCCCCAATCCCAGTCTTTATGACAAACACATTTAAATTTCTAGAAACATGTAACAAACATTATTATCTTTTGATAAATTCCAAAGAAAACTGATTCGACAATGCCCTTATTGTATACTAAATTTTGGGTTTCCAAGAACCTTTCTTGTTTGTTCCAAATAAAACTAATTCATTTATGCTATATTTCTTGTCTCCTATTGTATGCTAATTGTTTGGTCTTCAATGACTTTGATGTTTTAAATGTTGATGTAATTTCCAAAGATATGTAACAGACACGCAACGCCGCTTGTCAATTTCTATATCGTGGAACTCTCGACGTTGTTTGTAGGGCACATAACAACATAGACCTATTTTTGAAACCACCAACCCAAGAAACCGTGATCCAAAAACTGATGAAGTATGGAATGATCGCTCCCTGCATGCTGTATAAAACGTGTGCAAAGAAAACTAATTTGGCAATGCTATATCTTTTTGTCCACGAAAAGACTTAGTTTTAAAGCAAACTAAACTTCACTTGTCATTTTGTATATCATGGAACTGTCGGTGCTATTTGTAGGCCACAAAACATTAAAGGCCTAATTTTGAACCCACCATCCCGAGAACCCGCGATCCAAAAAATGGCTAAGTATGTAATGAGGGCCCCCTGCATCCTCTATAAAATCTCTTCCCCCTACTTTATAAAAGTAGAAATTTTATATGTATAAAACTAAATATCTACTTTATACAAGTACATATTTCGTATGTATAATTTTTTTATTTGTGATAAATTTCTATAGTCCGCAACTCCACTCCTAGATTTTTGTATCGTAGAGAACATCAGAGGCCCACTTTCTATATTGCAGAACTGTCGGTGCTTCACCAGCCCAACAACCCGCGATCCATTACAAAAGTACATATTTCCTATGTATAAAAGTATTTCAATGTATTTCAACTTTCTAGCCACGTGTCTGTACTAGGTCGCATTTACTCCCATCCCAACCTAGCAGGGACTCGCCGCCATGCAACCTTGTTTTTTATTATTGTTTTTTAACTCGTAATATAATTTATTTAACTAGTCTTTTTACAATAAATCATTTTGACCTTAATTCTTTTTATCATCCCATTTTAAAAACAATTTAATAAAAAAATTGTACTGACAATTCATTGCAACTAATGAACAATCCTTAAAAATGAAAAATGATGGTGACATAAAGAATGACAATTCAGTACAACTAATGAACAATTCTTAAAAATGCAAAATAACGGTGACATAAAAAAATGGTTAAAAAGTCAAAGCAATGAACTAATCACATACTTATATACTATGTACTTAGCGTTGTAATTTTTTTTAAAAGCTACCTTTATTTCCAGTCATTGGAAAACAATCATATATAACAAATTTTCAAATAAGTAAATAAAATATAATAAGTATTTGCGCTTAATTATTAATTATGGAAAATTACATATGTGAAGTAACATTTAGCGAAATTTTAGCGAAATTAATTATCAATTTTCTACATAGAAATTCGCCTTACATGGTTTACTGTTCAAATTTCAAATCTTTGGGATTCATGCTAATAATACTTACACTACTTTTAGCGTTATCCTTTCTTCAATAAAATCAAAAACCTAAATTAATTATGAAGGTTACATGGTATTTGGCTCTAAGGAAAATCTTGCCTTCCTTATAGCCAAATACCATCCTCATGGTATTTGGCTCTAAGGAAAATCCTTCCTTTCTTCCATGCCACATCACATAGAAGATGTTTGTTGTAGAAATATCAAGGCAATACAACCATTGGTTGCATTTTTTCCATGACAAGAAAAAAAAACAGTTCATTCGTCTGCCCTGAAAAGTTGGAGACTTTGTGTGCAGAAACATCAACAAGAATGATGAGTCTTCTGCCCATTTCAAGAAACTAAACCTAACGTATTCTAAAAGGATAAAAGGGTTCGACCCTAATGTCATTTTTCGAGAACATTTACTGGGTGTTGGATTTAACACCTCTTTTATCCATACACACCTGACCCAAGACAGGAACTATGTTAACAACAATCCTGCTTCTGCCGATTGTGACAAAGAGAGATTGCAAAGCACCACTGAATTGTATAGGCAACATGGAAAAGTATCTGGTGAGAAGAGTACACATTCCCCCACCAACACTCCAAAGAGCACGATATCACGGAGCATCGCTTCGACGGTCCACCCCAGTAAGAAAGAAACCCAGAAATATTCGAACGGAGGAGGAGATAAGAACCCTCCTCACATAAATATTCATAGTTCTCACAAAATTCCACTGACAAAGAAGAGAAAAAACAATGCAGGGTAGGCGGAGGAACCCCAAATTGAAAGTGGAAAACTGCAACTTGAAATTGAAGCTGAGCACATGTAGAAAATTGGGTCGTTTGTGGTGGAAATATCGGACACCGACTTTTTTGACATAAATGAATCCTTTGTAATCCAGAGCACTATTTTTGACAACCAATCTAGAAGTCTGGTCATTGAAAAGAGATATGTAACAAACATGAAAGGCAAATCTTGCATAGAGATTAACTTTAGCGAAATGCCTCCGTCCCAAATCTGCCAATATTACCAGGGAACCAGTGAAATTCTTTGCGATTCCATTGGAGGAATTGATACAGAAAATGCCAATATGAAACAACGCCTCAACGAATTTGAGTAGGCTTTCCTTGCAAATCCAAAATTTGCTATTCCTTTGGAAAAAATCGTTCCTACTACCACTGGAGCGAAGATGAAAGTATCCTCTACCCTCCTTTCATGCTCTAGAGCCCTTGTAGAGAATAACCTCAGCAAAAGAATGCAGGTAGTTATTGAAGCTTGGTAAACATCGCAAAATTTAGTTTCCTTCGGAAAGAAGGCCAATGATTTGCTAGAACAATTGGAGACGAATTTAAAAAATGAACATCTTTTCTGTGATCAGGTACTGGCCCCTTTTTCCAAATATGCCGACAACACATCAGAACTGAAAACAAGATAGGAGAAACTCCCCTCGCCAAAGCACACAAAAAAAGTAAAATCATGCTAGCAAAAGAAAGTTGACAACCTGCAACTCATTGTCAAGTCATGTAAACAAGTCATATCAGAAAAGGAAGATTTATTCACAAGCCTGCTCCAGCTGGACTTAGTCGGAACTACCAATGAGGTTCAAGATCCTAACTTAATTCTCAAATCCTTGTTAGTCACCGAAGAAGCCTTCAAGGAACAAGTTGATATTTTAAAGGGGTTGTCTTTCGAAAAGTTTTACAAGATACTTGAACATCGTCTAGATGAGCACAAGCATTGGGTACTGGACTATGCCTCACAGAATGAAAAAATTGAACAAACTCTGCATAGTATTTTAATGGATCTAAGGAAATAAGAAAACGACCTTTAAGACATACAAATCCGAGATGAAACCAACACAACCCCCATGAAAATCTACATTGAAGAATGGTTCCAAGAGAGAATGGACGGCCTCGTCCAGGAAGGGAAACAACCGGTCAACAAGACTACAATTCCCATCGAAAACAACAACAAAAATGCATCGGATTCATAGTAAGTTTATACTTCCATATTCTTTTGTTTATCAATCTAGTTTAAGTCTATGTTGTCATCTTCTCTTCTTTATCAATCCACTTATGTCCTCTTTCAATAGAAAACTATAACCAAACACTCTTAACTTCCAATTTCTTCTTTTCAGGTCTTCCCCTCTACCATTGCACACTTCTTTCAACGTTCCTAATTCTTGTACTTATTTATTTTTATGGTCCGTGGGAGCCCCAATCCTAGTCTTTATGAAAAACACATTTAAATTTCCAGAAACATGTAACAAAGATTATTAATTTTTGATAAATTCCAAAGAAAACTGATTCGACAATGCCCTTATTGTATACTAAATTTTGGGTTTCCAAGAACCTTTCTTGTTTGTTCCAAACAAAACTAATTCAGATATGCTACATTTCTTGTCTCCTATTGTATGCTAATTTTTTGGTCTTCTATGACTTTGATGTTTTAAATGTTGATGTAATTTCCAGAGATATGTAATAGACACGCAACGTCGCTTGTCAATTTCTATATCGTGGAACTCTCGATGTTGTTTGTAGGGCACGGAACAACAGAGACCTATTTTTGAAATCACCAACCCGAGAACCCACGATCCAAAAACTGGCGAAGTATGGAATGATCGCTCCCTACATGCTCTATAAAATGTGTGCAAAGAAAACTAATTCGGCAATGCTATATATTTTTGTCCACGAAAAGCCTTAGTTTTAAAGCAAACTAAACTTCACCTGTCATTTTGTATATGGCGGAACTGTCGGTGCTATTTGTAGGCCACAAAACATCAAAAGCCCAATTTTGAACCCGCCATCCCGAGAACCCGTGATCCAAAAACTGGCTAAGTATGCAATGAGGGCTCCCTACATCCTCTATAAAATCTCTTCCCCATACTTTATAAAAGTAGAAATTTCGTATGTATAAAACTAAATATCTACTTTATACAAGTACATCTTTCGTATGTATAATTATTTTATTTGTGATGAATTTCTATAGTCCGCAACTCCAATCCTCGATTTCTGTATCACAGAGAACATCAGAGGCCCAATTCCTGTATCGCAAAATTGTCGGTGCTTCGCCAACCCGACAACCCGCGATCCATTACAAAAGTACATATTTCGTCTGTATAAAAGTATTTCAATGTATTTCAACTTTCTAGCCACGTGTCTATACTAGGTCGCATTTACTCCCATCCCAACCTAGCAGGGACTCGCCGCCATGCAACCTTGTTTTTTATTATTGTTTTTTAACTCGTAATATAATTTATTTAACTAGTCTTTTTACAATAAAACATTTTGACCTTAATTCTTTTTATCATCCCATTTTAAAAACAATTTAATAAAAAAAAATTTAGTGACAATTCATTGCAACTAATGAACAATCCTTAAAAATGAAAAATGATGGTGACATAAAGAATGACAATTCAGTGCAACTAATGAACAATTCTTAAAAATGCAAAATAATGGTGACATAAAGAAATGGTTAAAAAGTCAAAGAAATGAAATAATCACATACTTATATACTATGTACTTAGCGTTGTAATTTTTTTTAAAAGATACCTTTATTAATCATATATAACAAATTTTCAAATAAGTAAATAAAATATAATACGTATTTGCACTTAATTATTAATTATGGAAAATTACATATGTGAAGTAACATTTAGCGAAATTAATTATCAATTTTCTACATAGAAATTTGCCTTACCTGGTTTACTGTCCAAATTTCAAATCTTTGGGATTGATGCTAATAATACTTACACTGTTTTTAGCGTTATCCTTTCTTCAATAAAATCAGAAACCTAAATTAATTACGAAGGTTACATGGTATTTGGCTCTAAGGAAAATCCCGCCTTCCTTCCATGCCACATCACAAAGAAGATGTTTGTTGTAGAAATAGCAAGGCAATACAACCATTGGTTGCATTTTTTCCATGACAAGAAAAAAAAACAATGCATTCCTCTGCCATGAAAAGTTGGAGACTTCGTGTGCAGAAACATCAACAAGATTGTCGAGTCTTCTGCCCATTTTAAGAAACTGAACCTAACGTATTCTAAAAGGCTAAAAGGGTTCGACCCTAATGGCATTTTTCGAGAACATTTACTGGGTGTTGGCTTTAACACCTCTTTTATCCATACACACCTGATCCAAGACAGGAACAGTTTTGACAACAATCCTGCTTCTGCCGATTGTGACACAAAGAGATTGCAAAGCACCTCTGAATTGTATAGACAACATGGAAAAGTATCTGGTGAGAAGAATACACATTCCCCTGCAAACACTCCCAAGAGCATGACATCATGAAGCATCGCTTTGACAATCCACCCTAGTAAGAAAGAAACCCAGAAATATTCGAACGGAGGAGGAGATAAGAACCCTCCTCACATAAATATTGATAGTTCTCACAAAATTCCACCGACGAAAAAGAGAAAAAACAATGAAGGGTAGGCGGAGGAACCCCAAATTGAAAGTGGAAAACTGCAACTTGAAATTGAAGTTGAGCACATGCAGAAAATTGGGTCGTTCGTGGTGGAAATATCGGACACCGACTTTTTTGACATAGATGAATCCTTCGTAATCCAGAGTGCAATTTTTGACATCCAATCTAAAAGTATGGTCATTGAAAAGAGAGATGTAACAAATAGGAAAGGAAAATATTGCATAGAGATTAACATTAGCGAAATGCTTCCATCCCAAATCTGCTAATATCACCAGTGAACCGGTAAAATTCTTTGTGATTCCATTGGAGGAATTGAGACAGAAAATGCCAATATGAAACAACGCCTCAACGAATTTGAGTAGGCTTTCCTTGCAACTCCATAATTTGTTAGTCCTTTGGAAAAAATCGTTCTTGCTACCACTGTAGCAAAGATGAAAGTATCATCTACCCTCCTTTCATGCTCTAGATCCCTTGTAGAGAATAACATCAACAAAAGAATGCAGGTAGTTATTGAAGCCTGAGAAACATCGCAAAATTTAGTTTCCTTCGGAAAGAAGGCCAATGATTTGCTGGAACAATTGGAGACAAATTTAAAAAATGAACATCTTTTCTGTGATTAGGTATTGGCCCCTTTTTCCAAATATGCCGACAACACATCGGAACTGAAAAGAAGACAAGAGAAACTCCCCTCACCAAAGTGCACAAAAAAAGTAAAAGCATGCTGACAAAAGAAATATGAGAACCTGCAACTCATTGTCAAGTCATGTAAACAAGTCATATCAGAAAAGGAAGATTTATTCACAAGCCTGCTCCAGCTGGACTTAGCCGGAACTACCAATGAGTTTCAAGATCCTAACTTAATTCTCAAATCCTTGTCAGCCACCAAAGAAGCCTTCAAGGAAAAAGTCGATATTTTAAAGGGGTTGTCTTTCGAAAAGTTTTACAACATACTTGAACATCATCTAGACGAGCACGAGCATTGGGTACTGGACTATGCCTCACAGAATGAAGAAATTGAACAGACTCTACATAGTATTTTAATGGATCTAAGGAAATTAGAAAATGACCTTTACAACATACAAATCTGGGATGAAACCAACACAACCCCCATGAAAAGATACATCTAAGAATGGTTCCAAGAGGGAATGGATGGCCTCATATAGGAAGGGAAACAACTGGTCAACAGGACTACAATGCCCATCGACAACAACAACAAAAACGCATCGGCTTCATAGTAAGTTTATACTGCCATCTTGTTTTGTTTATCAATCTAGTTTAAGTCTATGTTCCCATCTTCTCTTCTTTATCAATCCACTTATGTCCTCTTTCAATAGAAAATTGTAACCAAACACTCTTAACTTCCAATTTCTTCTTTTCAGGTCTTCCTCTCTACCGTCGCGCACTTCTTTCAATGTTCCTAATTATTCTACTTATTTCTTTTTATGGTCTGCAGGAGTCCCAATCCCAGTCTTTATGACAAACGCATTTAAATTTCCAGAAACATGTAACAGACATTATTATTTTTTGATAAATTCCAAAGAAAACTGATTCGACAATGCCCTTATTGTATACTAAATTTTGGGTTTCCGAGAACCTTTCTTGTTTGTTCCAAATAAAACTAATTTAGATATGCTACATTTCTTGTCTCCTATTGTATGCTAATTTTTTGGTCTTCAATGACTTTGATGTTTTAAATGTTGATGTAATTTCCAGAGATATGTAATAGACACGCAACGCCACTTGTCAATTTCTATATCGTGGAACTCTCAATGTTTTTTGTAGGGCACGTAACAACAGAGACCTATTTTTGAAACCACCAACCCGAGAACCCGCGATCCAAAAACTGGTGAAGTATGGAATGATCGCTCCCTGCATGCTCTATAAAACGTGTGCAAAGAAAACTAATTCGACAATGCTATATCTTTTTGTCCAAGAAAAGCCTTAGTTTTAAAGAAAACTAAACTTCACCTGTCGTTTTGTATATCACGGAACTGTCGGTGCTATTTGTAGGCCACAAAACATCAAAGGCTCAATTTTGAACCCGCGATCCAAAAACTGGCTAAGTATGCAATGAGGGTTCCCTGCATCCTCTATAAAATCTCTTCCCCATACTTTATAAAAGTAGAAATTTCGTATGTATAAAACTAAATATCTACTTTATACAAGTACATATTTCGTATGTATAATTTTTTTATTTGTGATGAATTTCTATAGTCCACAACTCCACTCCTCGATTTATGTATCGCAGAGAACATCAGAGGCCCAATTTCTCTATCGCAGAATTGTCGGTGTTTTGCTAGCCCGACAACCCGCGATCCATTACAAAAGTACATATTTCCTATGTATAAAAGTATTTCAATGTATTTCAACTTTCTAGCCACGTGTATGTACTAGGTCGCGTTTACTCCCATCCCAACCTAGCAGGGACTCGCCGCCATGCAACCTTTTTTTTTATTATTGTTTTTTAACTCGTAATATAATTTATTTAACTACTCTTTTTACAATAAATCATTTTGACCTTAATTCTTTTTATCATCCCATTTTAAAAACAATTTAATAAAAAAAATTGTAGTGACAATTCATTGCAACTAATGAACAATCCTTAAAAATGAAAAATGATGGTGACATAAAGAATGACAATTCAGTGCAACTAATGAACAATTCTTAAAAATGCAAAATAATGGTGACATAAAGAAATGGTTAAAAAGTCAAAGAAATGAACTAATCACATACTTTCATACTATGTACTTAGCGTTGTAATTTTTTTTTAAAGATACCTTTATTTCCACTCATTGGCAAACAATCATATATAACAAATTTTCAAATAAGTAAATAAAATATAATATGTATTTGCGCTTAATTATTAATTATGGAAAATTACATATGTGAAGTAACATTTAGCGAAATTAATTATCAATTTTCTACATAGAAATTCGCCTTACCTGGTTTACTGTCCAAATTTCAAATCTTTGGGATTGATGCTAATAATACTTACACTGCTTTTAGCATTATCCTTTCTTCAATAAAATCGGAAACCTAAATTAATAACGAAGGTTACATGGTATTTGGCTCTAAGGAAAATCCTGCCTTCCTTAGAGCCAAATAACATCCTCATGGTATTTGGCTCTAAGGAAAATCCTTCCTTCCTTCCATGCCACATCACAGAGAAGATGTTTGTTGCAGAAATAGCAAGGCAATACAACCATTGGTTGCATTTTTTCCATGACAAGAAAAAAAAAACAATTCATTCCTCTTCCCTGAAAAGTTGGAGACTTCGTGTGCAGAAACATCAACAAGATTGACGAGTCTTCTGCCCGTTTCAAGAAATTGAACCTAACATATTCTAAAAGGCTAAAAGGGTTCGAACCTAATGGCATTTTTCGAGAACATTTATTGGGTGTTGGCTTTAACACCTCTTTTATCCATACACACCTGACCCAAGACAGGAACAGTGTTGGCAACAATCATGCTTCTACCGATTGTGACACGAAGAGATTGCAAAGCACCACTGAATTGTATAGACAACATGGAAAAGTATCTGGTGAGAAGAGTACACATTCCCCCACCAACACTCCCAAGAGCACGACATCATGGAGCATCGCTTCGACAGTCCACCCTAGTAAAAAAGAAACCCATAAATATTCAAACGGAGGAGGAGATAAGAACCCTCCTCACATAAATATTCATAGTTCTCACAAAATTCCACCAACAAAGAAGAGAAAAAACAATGCAAGGTAGGCGGAGGAACCCTGAATTGAAAGTGGAAAACTGCAACTTGAAATTGAAGCTGAGCACATGCATAAAATTGGGTCGTTCGTGGTGGAAATATCAGACACCGACTTTTTTGACATAGATGAATCCTTCGTAATCCAGAGAGCTATTTTTGACAGCCAATCTAAAAGTATGGTCATTGAAAAGAGTGATGTAACAAACAGAAAAGGAAAATCTTGCGCAGAGATTAACTTTAGCGAAATGCCTCCGTCCCAAATCTGCTAATATCACCAGGGAACCGGTGAAATTCTTCATGATTCCATTGGAGCAACTGAGACAGAAAATGCCAATATGAAATAGTGCCTCAACGAATTTGAGTAGGCTTTCCTTGCAACTCTAGAATTTGCCAGTCCTTTGGAAAAAATCGTTCCTGCTACCACTGCAACAAATATGAAAGTATCCTCTACCCTCCTTTCATGCTCTAGAGCCCTTGTAGAGAATAACATCAACAAAAGAATGCAGGTAGTTATTGAAGCTTGAGAAACATCGCAAAATTTAGTTTTCTTTGGAAATAAGGCCAATGATTTGCTGGAACAATTGGAGACGAATTTGGAGAAACATCTTTTCTTTGATCAGGTACTGGCCCCTTTTGCCAAATATGTGGACAACACATCGGAACTGAAAAGAATACAGGAGAAACTCCCCTCGCCAAAGCGCACAAAAAAAGTAAAAGCATGCTGGCAAAAGAAAGTTGACAACCTGCAACTCATTGTCAAGTCACGTAAACAAGTCATATTATAAAAGGAAGATTTATTCACAAGCCTTCTGCAGCTGGACTTAGCCGGAACTACCAATGAGGTTCAAGATCCTAATTTAATTCTCAAATCCTTCTCAGCCACCAAATAAGCCTTCAAGGAACAAGTTTATATTTTAAAGGGGTTGTCTTTCAAAAAGTTTTACAACATACTTGAACATCGTCTAGATGAGCATGAGCACTGGGTATTGGACTATGCCTCACATAATGAAGAAATTGAATAGACTCTGCATAGTATTTTAATGGATCTAAGGAAATTAGAAAATTACCTTTACGACATACAAATCCGGGATGAAACCAACACAACCCCCATGAAAAGCTACATCAAAGAATGGTTCCAAGAGAGAATGGACGGCCTCGTCTAGGAAGGGCAACAACCGGTCAACAGGACTACAATGCCCATCGACAAGAACAACAAAAATGCATCGGCTTCATAGTAAGTTTATACTGCCATCTTGTTTTGTTTATCAATCTAGTTTAAGTCTATGTTGTCATCTCCTCTTCTTTATCAGTCCACTTATGTCCTCTTTCAATAGAAAACTGTAACCAAACACTCTTAACCTCCAATTTCTTCTTTTCACGACTTCCTCTCTACCGTCGCACACTTCTTTCAACGTTCCTAATTCTTGTACTTATTTCTTTTAATGGTCTAAAGGAGCCCCAATCCCAGTCTTTATGACAAACGCATTTAAATTTCCAGAAACATGTAACGGACATTATTAATTTTTGATAAATTCCAAAGAAAATTGATTCGACAATGTCCTTATTGTATACTAAATTTTGGGTTTCCAAGAACCTTTCTTGTTTGTTCCAAATAAAACTAATTCAGATATGCTACATTTCTTGTCTCCTATTGCATGCTAATTTTTTGGTCTTCAATGACTTTGATGTAATTTCCAGAGATATGTAACAGACACGCAATGTCGCTTGTCAATTTCTATATCGTGGAACTCTCGATGTTGTTTGTAGGGCACGAAACAACAGAGACCTATTTTTGAAACCACCTACTCGAGAACACGCGATCCAAAAACTGGTGAAGTATGGAATGATCGCTCCCTGCATTCTCTATAAAACGTGTGCAAAGAAAACTAATTCGGCAATGCTATATCTTTTTGTCCAAGAAAAGCCTTAGTTTTAAAGAAAACTAAACTTCACCTGTCATTTTGTATATCGCGAAACTGTCGGTTCTATTTGTAGGCCACAAAACATCAAAGGCCCAATTTTGAACCCGCCATCTCGAGAACCCGCCATCCAAAAAATGACTAAGTATGCAATGAGGGCTCCCTGCATCCTCTATAAAATCTCTTCCCCATACTTTATAAAAGTAGAAATTTCGTATGTATAAAACTAAATATCTACTTTATACAAGTACATATTTCGTATGTATAATTTTTTTATTTGTGATGAATTTCTATAGTCCACAACTCCACTCCTCGGAGAGAACATCAGAGGCCCAATTTCTATAGTCTGTATCGCAGAGAACATCAGAGGCCCAATTTCTGTATTGCAGAATTGTCGATGTTTTTTGTATATCGCCAGCTCGACAACCCGTGATCCATTACAAAAATACATATTTCCTATGTATAAAACTATTTCAATGTATTTCAACTTTCTAGCCATGTGTCTGTACTAGGTCGCATTTACTTCCATCCCAACTTGGCATGGACTTTGCTGCCATACAACCTTGTTTTTTATTATTATTTTTTTATTCATAATATAATTTATTTAACTAATCTTTTTACAATAAATCATTTTGACGTTAATTTGTTTTATCATCCCATTTTAAAAACAATTTAATAAAAAAATACAAGGTTGTAGTGACAATTCATTGCAACTAATGAACAATCCTTAAAAATGCAAAATAATGGTGACATAAAGAATGACAATTCTGTGCAACTAATGAACAATTCTTAAAAATGAAAAATAATGGTGACATAAAGAAATGGTTAAAAAATCAAAGCAATGAACTAATCACATACTTATATACTATGTACTTAGTGTTGTAATTTTTTTAAAAGCTACCTTTATTTCCACTCATTGGTAAACAATCATATATAACAAATTTTCAAATAAGTAAATAAAATATAATAAGTATTTGCGGCTTAATTATTAATTATGGAAAATTACATATGTGAAGTAACATTTAGCAAAATTTTAGCGAAATTAATTATCAATTTTCTACATAGAAATTCTCCTTACCTGGTTTACTGTCCAAATTTCAAATCTTTGGGATTGATGCTAATAATACTTACACTGATTTTAGCGTTATCCTTTCTTCAATAAAATCGGAAACCTAAATTAATTACGAATGTTACAAAACCATGGTTTCAAGGATGGTTCTCATCACCAAATTCTTTATTTCAATGCTGGCAATGCTGTAACCATCTCTGTATTTGTAACCGTAGTGAAAAACTCTGTAAATGTCAAAAGAAGGTTTCTTGCAAGAGATGGGAACATTGCTATCGGGTTTGAGTAACTCCCAATTTAGTTCTTTGATTAAGTTATCGACCATAGCATTGATATAATTGAGAGCATCTTCCTCTGTCAATCCAGGATTTTCTTTCATATAGCACGATATAGATGAAGCTTCTTCTCCACGCGCACTGTCCGCCTGCATTCACCATGCCAATCTCACTATCATATGTATTCCAATTCTAAATTAGAATCAATAACAAATAAATGCAGAACTTATTTGATTTGATATAAAAGATTACTTTGTAGCTATGAGTGTCACCCTTCAGTCGGAGGATGGCACATGTCAAGTCATTGAACTTCGATGGAAAATCAATTTCCTGTAGGATGTGAAGAGGAAGGGGATCACTCAACGTGAGGATGGGTTGCAATGTGGTTATGCGAGAACCGAAACTGATTTTCCCATTATCCAGGTACTCCTTGAACGTTGGTAGATAACCACTGGAAATCCACTTTGCTTCTTTCATATACGAATCAAAATAAGCCTCCCACTGAACAGTCATAAGCACAAGAAAACAAATTACATATTTTCTATATTTGAAGGTTAGATAGACGCAAATGATGTAGACAAGTGGTTGAATATACTAAAAGGGTATTTTTCTGTCCATAACTTTTCTAATAGAGAAAATATTACTTTTGCGCTCCTCAAAGACGTTCCCCATGACAAAGATTGGTGGGAAACTTTCTATGAGGAAAAGGAAACATAGGAGCCCTCATTATTTACAGTCACGCCCACCTGTGAATCCTTCAAGGATGTTATTAAAGAAAAATACTACCCTGTCGAAGTTATGACGACTTGTATACCAAGTGGACCACACTCCGGCAAGAAAGAGACCAAGCATTGCCAGTTTTCACAAATATATTCCATACCTTGCACACCAAGCTGGGTATCAAATATTCAGAGCGACATCTGGTGCTCAAGTATCGTGGTTCTTTGCATAGATGCATCCAGACAGAAATGGAATTTCTGGACAACTCGTCCTTGGGCTCGGACTACTGATATTCCATCAAAACCGAGTAGAAGATCAAACAAAATATGCGACAATTTGGGCCTGGGAACCCCTCACAACAAAAGCTAGGAAATGGCGACCCCAACCCACAGAACAAAGGACATAGAAAATATGGGCAGTATTAGGAAAACTAGTCCAAGTTGCAAGCAAATAAGGACACCATAAACACAACGAAAGATGGCGGGAAGTGGTGCGATTTCCACAAGAGCCCTTGGCATAACACTGTTTACTGTTTCTCAAAGCAGTCGTTGGTGGCTGAAGTGAAAGCCTCTAAATCAGATGCAGGTTCTAACTATGAGCTAGAACCATAAAGGAGAATACGAATAATTGACATGGAACCCAGTGCCACCATTTCTACCACCAAGCTCAATCTGGTGAACTAGATGAGTCAGAAGAAGGAGAGCGCCTCTTCCATTCAAAGATGTGGGTAAAAGGAACCCTGCTTCACTTCATCGTTGATAGTGGTAGCTAGAAGAACCTCATCTCAGCGGAGGTCATCAAGCGGTTGGCCCTGCCGAAAATGAAGCACCCACAACCCTACACCATTGGATGGCTCCACCAAGGAAGCAATCTTCTTGTCAGCCAATAATGTCGATTGTCGTACAAAATAAAGCCCTTCAAAGACGAGGTATTGTGTGATGTTTCTCCTCTCGAAGTTTGTGATGTTATTTTGGGCCAACCTTATTTATGGAAATGTCATGCTGTGTATGAGGCTGGGCCTCGTAGTGTTATTATTACTTTGAACAGGAAATTTTATAGGATACCTAAGGCCGTCCCACCTAGTGTTATTTCCTTGATCTCTGCTAAGCAATGCAAGAAGGTCATCTATATCAACCTATTATATCATCATTTTGCATCATCAGCCAAGCAAAGGCTTGTTTATACCCTTTGCATCTTGACACCCTGTACCCTACTATGAAACATTCCCCCGAGTATCCATATCCTCCATGCACCTCCTTTCATTGAGCATAGGTATGTTCCACTGCTGGAACCAGTTGCTTGCAAAAATAATTTCCTCCTCTATATCATAGAATTCATTTGTCTATGAAAAAACAAAAAAATATGGGTGGGAGAAGAGTATTACCTCATGTTGGAAGCAACTRTGTCTCCTTTGAATAGAGCACAAAATTCTGAGTCCACTTGTCATCCAAAGTTTGGGTTTAGCATGACCTTAGGTAGTTGAGATCATTACTTAGATTTTACTCCTCCAATTGGTTAATCTTCTAGTCCCTATGGAGAGTTTGATTGCTACCTCCTGCATCACAAAGTTTCATCACTGAGTGTATGCTGCCAGAGTCTTCCATATGTCTCATGCTCTTGTTCAAAGGATTTCTATCAACCTGTGTCGAAAATTTCTCAGAAATCTTGAATTTGCATGTCATCCATACCCTCAGTGTGTCTCATAGTTACATGAAGTTGTAGTCTTATCGTGCACCATGGTCCTAATTTAATTATGGGTAGGTAACCTTGAACTCAACATTCAACATCTCCTCATCGGTCGCTGACTGGGGGGTTTCCGTTGTGTTCGACGGAAATAAATCTATTCACACATTAGGATTCGTGCAATGTCTTGGATGCCATTATCCTTATTGGTGGTTTACTCTCCTTTTTTGATAGTTTTCCTTATTTGTTGTTATTCATAGGGTCTTTTTCGTTCATTTCTTGCATCTGTTGCATGCGAAAGACATAGAGGGTCATTGGTTTGTGAACATGTTCTTTGTCCAATTTTATCTAAGTAATTAAGCTACTGCTTTGTACATCGTGCTGAATGATGAGAGATGCCTTAATGCTCTCCTCTCAGAGGGTCTCCTTCCGTCAAATTCATCCCATCTTTTCTGGAAACAAGACCTAGAATCCTATTAGTACCTAGAGGCTTGCAGTCATCAGTGGAAGGATCTATTTCCATTGACAGTTGGGAATACATAAATATCTCCTTATCGATGGGTTCTTCAAGTGGTCAACCTCAACACCTTTATTCACACTTGTAAGAATGTACTTGGTGTCTTGATACCTACTTTCATTATCGGTAGGCTATCTCTCATTTTTTAATGGTATACCTTAATGATCAGTAATCAAACGAAGCCTCATTGTGTTCAATCTGAACTTGTTTATTCACATGATGTAGACTTTCACCTTTGAAGGATCATGTACAAGACTTGAACACATCAGTTCATAGTCGCAACTTTCTTGAGTTGTTTCTATCATTCATTGGACCGATACCTATATGACTTCAGTGATCATGGGAGATCAAAATGTACTCCATTGTATACAGATATCTTTAGAGTGATTTTGAGAATAGTTTTCACTGGGCCTTGTTCATGACTATGACAGCCTATGACATGTATCTAACCTTGTATTTCCTATTCATGGCCATGAACAACTGTTTGATATATTTCGACATGGATGTGGAGTGTAATTCAAATTGGAAACCATGTGCACAAATTCATTATGGATTGTAATATTCTTATGAGAAACTAGTCCGTCCAGCTGGGTCTCCATTAATCCACTTATGGGAATTATAATGTCTTTCGACCATTGCAAATACTCCTTTGACCTCACACATTAGGGGGGAACTTTTATAGAAATATTTTCCTCATCCCATGCAACTTTCTTATAAGGCCTTTTCTATTTCCCTATGTAGACTTGAAGTCCCCTTTTTGCAAGTCCCAGAGATAAAAAAAACATAGTTTTCCACATATACACACCCTAACAGCTATACAACATGCATATACACAGGTTGCACCATTAAAACCCACGTACATAAGGTTTTGTGTCCAAAATTAAAAAAAATAGTGTTGGGTTTCCATGTCACGTCACGAGATCCATGATCCTTGACCTTCCATATACTGGAAACGTTCTGACTCGTCCCTCCAGTTCCTTTCGAAGGCTATAAATGAGCCATATCTAAGCTGTGGAGAAGAGGAGAAGAATTCAAATTTGAGAGAAAATTTGCTCTCGATAAATTAGTCACTTCATATTGAGTTTGCATTCCTTTGTCCTTTTAAGTCTGAACACATTGTTCAACCCCCAAACTCTTCCCTATTTGATGGAGAAATTCATTGTCTGTCTTGTATGAGCTTGCCTTTGGTGGAGGATTGAAGTGGTGGAGGCTCAGCTGGAAGGGACTTAGTTTCTCGGTTCTGAACATGCTGACACATAAGTTTGTCATTCATACACTTATGTTGATTACATTTTAATATAAATACTCTTTTCTCGTCCAATTAATGTCTTGAAAATATTTGAATTGTTATTCCATAGGCATATTTGTTATGAATATTAATGGATTATGATATTATATGTGCTAACTTTATTTATTATCACTATATGATTGCATATCTTGGTTGTTGAGGACAAGTTGTAGGTGTATAGGTTTGAGTCAAGTGATCAACGATGGACTTCATCGAACGTCTGGATGAGGTAGGCTCTTTATCTTGTCTTTTTAGAATGTTTGTTTATATAGCATACTTGAGATTATAGTTGATTTATGCAGTCATTTCGGTTTGTTGTGTTTTACCTCATGCCCTAGAGTGATTTTCCTCATAAAAAATATTACAATGAAAATTTCTCTATGGCTAGGGGAAAACAACAACAGACAAAACGAAACCCAAAAGTCGAATCTAATATMAAGTATGATATATGAATGTAATGCTAACAAGAGAATTCTTGAATCCTACCTCGTCTAGACGTCCGAAAAAGACCATTGTTGAGCACACGACCCAAAGCTTTATACCTGCAACTTGTCCTCAACAACCAAGATACACAAGCATGTGGTAATGATATATAATGTTAGCATATAGATTAACAAAATCCATTAACATACATCAATGAAGGCAATGAAAATATTTGCAAGATATCAATTGGATGAGAAAACATTATTTCTATTAATGTAATCAACATAAGTAAATAGGTGACAAACTTATGTAACAACACATATCATAACTGAGAAAATAAGTCCCTCCAACTAGACATCCACCACTTCAATCCTCCACAAAAGAAATCTCACAAGTAGGAGTCAATGGAGTTCTCCAGCACAAGATAGGAAGAGCTTGGGGGGTGAACAAAATAAGTTCAAACTTTCAAGGAGAAAGGGATGCAGACTCAATTGAGGTGACATTTCTCCATAGTGTCTTTTCTCTCAATGTTGAATTCCTTCTCAAGGATTGGATATGGCTCAATTCATAGCCTCCAAATGGAATTGAAGGGCCGATTCAAAGAATTTCAAGTATATGGAAGGTAAAGGATCATGGATCACGTGACATGGCATGGAAACTAGACATATTTTTTTAATTTTTGAGCACCAAACCTGATGTACGCAGGCTGTAATGGAGCAACCCACATATATGATAGCTATATCATTGCTAGGTCATGTACATGTATAAAAATGTGTATTTTTAGCTTTGGAGTGAACAAAAAGGGGAAATGAAGTCTACAAAGGGAAATGGAAGGCCATCAAAGCAACATGCATGGATTGTGGAAAAATATGCTATAACAATAATAAGAGTTAATGTTTATAAGGATTAAGAATTATATATGTAAGCGTTAAAATCTTTATGGTATATTGGCATTAGGGGTTAGGTGTAAGAGGTTATTAATGTTAGGTTTTACGAGTTAGGAGATATGAGATTAAGGGTTATATGCTAGCAGTTTGGGGTTATATGGATTATGTTTTGTAATGGTTAGGTGTTATAAGGGCTAGGGGTTAGGTAATTTAAGTGTGCATTACTAGTTCTGTCTTTTAAGGGTTTAGAGGTTAGGGGTGATGATGGTTATAAAAGACATTTGTTATGGGGTTAGGGATGATACTGATAAAGGTTATAATTTGGAGGGGATATACTTATTCGTTTTTGTATTGGAATTTATAGGGATTAGAAGTTGGGAGGTAAGGGTTATTGGGATTGGAGATTATGGGTTGTGTGTCTTTGTGATTGAAGATTAGGTTTTATTGGGTTTAAGGGTTATAAAATTTACAAGGTGTAGGGGTTTTATTATGGGGACACAATGGGTGAGAATTATGAGTTAGGGGTCATAAGAGTTATTTAATTGAGAGATTATATTAAACATTAGGGAAGAGATGAGCTCTATGGTTTTGTGGTTAGGGTCATAAGGGATAAGGGTTATATATATTATATAGGTTAGGGGTTAATGATTACATATGTTCTAAGAATTAATGATAATATGAGTTTATGCTTATAAGGTTTAATAATTATATTGGTAAGAGTTATAAGTGTTTGGGACTATTCAAATCAAGGGTTAGGTGTAAGAGGTTATTAGTGTTTATGAGTTAGGAGATATGATATTAAGGGTTATGTGCTAGTAGTTAGGGGTTATATGGATTAGGGTTTGTAATGGTTAAGTGTTATAAGTGTTAGGGGTTAGGTAATTTAAGTCTTATGGGTTAAAGGTTACGTGGTATTATTTATAAGTGTTAGGTATTTTCGGTGTTATATGCATTATGGATTATATGATTAATAATAAGGGTTAGAAATTAGAGTTTATTAGGTATACGTCTTAGTGTATAAATGGGTTATCGGATATATGGTTTATATGGGTTAGGTTCAAGTGCCCATATCATCCCTCCAACTCAAAGAAACCTTGTTTTTTCAAATTTCGATTACCACTAAAGTGTTGTGAAAGACCAACATCACTGTGCATTAACCTTAAGTTTAGTGGGTGAGGACATTTAGAGGTTTGTGCATTAATTAAATGGTCAGTAACCCAATATAACATGTGAGTGTAACAACATAATATGAAAATGTGAAAAATAACCTCTAGTAGGAGAAGCTTCTCTCAAGAAATCAATGTACAAATGAATGGGTTCAAGGAATAAATATATTACAACATATGTACTCTCAATCTAAGCTTGGGTTTGATATCAATTATAAATTCATAAATCCAACATAATCAACAAAAATATTCATGTGAATTTGTTAGGATCCTCTTCCTTTTGTGGGGAATCATGTTAATTCTTAGTTATATAATTGTATCTCTTTTGAAAGTGGATAGAAAAAAGTTGTATAGTAATGATTTCCTAAATTGGGTAGTCAAAGGGGATGGTATTTATTCTTGCACCAAATCCCATCATAGTATAATGTGGTATTAACATCACTTTATTTAAACGTAGAAACATTTCAATTGTACCACTAGATAAGAAAGAGAAAACCTTCGAGATTTGAAGCATAACTAGTTCACTCTTTGCAATATGTTTTTCAAACTTGAAGAGCATATTCAACATATTGTCTATGAAAATTTAAATGAACCTAAGAATCGATACCATTCTTTTTGATGAGCCATTTCCTCAACATAAAATTCACTCATACGCTTATAACCTAATTCTTACAGGAACACAGGCCATAATTTCTGCAAAAACACAACCCAATGATGGTTGTTCTCAAACATACCATGGTTGGTTCTATTTTTCCAACACTCATTTCTCCTCTTTCTCTTCCAAACCAACATGAAACACTGATAAAAAAAAACATTCAAAATTCCTTTTCTTCTCATGCAAGCTTGACTCACACTTTTCCAAAAAAATGGTTGCACTCAACCCATGCTATCATAAATCAGCGAGTTGACCTTTCTCACCTATCACTCTTCCATCACTTTAATATCTCTTTGATATTTTAAAGGTGGATAAACATTAATATGAAATAACTGAATTAATACAAATGGGTAAGCCCTTCGATAAATATAAATATATATGGACATGAAACAAAATTGAAGATACATCTTTATTTTTCATTATCATTTTTTAGTATAAAAATCAATAAAATAGTTTTTATAGAAGATTTATGAATCATAAAAAAGTCTTTAATGGATATTCCACCCATCAATTTGAGTGGTAAAGTCTACAGAGGCATACATACCCTACCCCATTTAGATTTGAACTTGTGATCTTTTAGGAGGAAACACATGTTCTTACCATTAGACCCATTCAGAAAGACATTATCTTACGTAAAATGACATTGTGTTACGTGTTATTATTCATTGTCCTTTAAAAACAATTTAATAAAAAAACAATTTTATTTTTTAAATATTTAAAATGATATCAGTTTAAAGTTATTTTCCAATTATAATGCATTACACTTCAAATATAATTTCCAATATAAATATTTTTTTTTCCTTTTAATTATATTGTTGATTAACATGTAATAATTCATTACACTTTCAAAACAATTTAAAAAAAAAACATTTTTAGTCCTTGTCTTTCGGGCATTGGGTACCTTTTTAACCAAAGTTTTTACTGTTCATACAATTTTTATTCATATTTTTTAACCAATGTTTTGTTTTCGGCCTCTTATTTGGTCTCTTGAGGCAGCCAGAAAAAATAGTTTAGGTTATATCATGCATTTACATACTCGTTTTTGCACAAATAAGTAATGCTACGAATGGGTGTAGCATTACTTCTTAACATTAGATGTTAAGATGTAATGCATATGCATTATGGCCTGTAGAAAATTCGGTGCCACCTAAAACAGCATGCAAAGCTACACGCTTACTGTTATTGTTCTTCTCCCTCCTATCAGTTCTCTTATCCCCCTCAGCGTAAAAACTGATAGCGGCCTTACGAAACAGCCTACCCGCCCCCTTTGAGTAGCCTAAATCATTTTCCGTTCTACGAGTTCTAGATGCTGCAACCTATTCCCGCTCGAGAATAACCCAGGCCTTCTCGCTTCAAATATTTTCGCTCATTTGGCATCACGATTTTCCAGTGAAGGGAAGTCTGCGATCAGGGATAAACACACTAATTACTTCAGAGGGTTTACTTTGTTGTATCAATCTCCATCATTAGGTGCTATCCACGGTATCCAACGAAGATAACAAAGTGGCAACAATTTTCTAAGCAAGGCAGGTAAGGGTTCTACCGGAACATCGGTTGGCCAGACTAGCCGTGTGAAAGAACTAACAGGTTATGATGAAACTGGTTCGTAATATGCACCTATGTTTTCTCTATTTCGTACCAATCCATATATTCGTCCTTACCAATGCTCCGGTGTACTTCCATTCAAGTGGCTGGAGGTAGCTTGATAATCCCCATAGAATGCACAGTCGAGTACTGATATGTGTTGCGTCCAGTACTGATATGTGTTGCACAGTCGAGTATATCTTTATAACTTAATATAAGTGTGCCGCCAGTTGGAGGTTTCACCGTGCTAACAGCCAACCAGCTAATAAGACATAACTGGTATAGTGGCTGGGAAAGAAGAACGGGTATAGTGGTTGGGAGAGAAGCTGGGATAGGAGGGAACGCAGGGTGAGGTGAGGGCTTTCTAAGCTGTAGCACCCAATACATAACGCAGAACACAAATGAAGATCTGCAATACTGTTGGATCACGACATAGGAGCTAGCTATTTACCGCCTTCAGTTCAGGCCTGGAAGCACCAGCCAGCCAGGGTCTGTCTAAGCAGAGCTATTAGCACGCAAAGGAAAGGAACGATAACAGAGCCAAGGTTGGAACCAAAGTAACAATAAAGTTAGAAAATAAATATTTTTGCTAATCTTTTAGATGATATAAACCAAAGTAACAATAATTGACATAACATTAAATTATAATTGGAGCTTCAAGGTATGTCGTACCATCACTTGTGACGTAGTCACATGAACCTGGCTATGTTGCATTTTCTCTCAGTTTATAAATCATATTTGCCTCGTTGTAAAATGTGTTTGATATGTGTGTTCAGGAAAATGAAAAGGAAAGATGAAAAATATAAACAATATCTAATCTTATTTAAAATAAAATAAGAAAAATGAAATTCAAACTATGAATTAATTGCATTAATTTGTTAGAAGTTCATTGTTTTAGCTCATTAATTTGTTAGAAGTTCATTGTTTTAGCTAATTTAAGTGGGGAACGAACATTTCCTCAGCCCAAGATTCATAAACATTTTCACTTTCTTGACGACGATAGTAGCAATACGATCTGTTAAGATAGTTTTCCTCGATAGTTGGAAACTTCAAAATCACACTGCCGCACTAAAATATGCCTATAGATCGACTAAAGCAAAGAGAATTATACCCGCTTATTTCAATGCATTCACTCTGCTGAAATTTCGCATTTTCAATACAAAAATATGGAGTAAAGATATCCCTAAGGTCATTAACAGAAATTCACTTCATGCTTATTTGTAAATAAGGTCTAAAATTAGTTCAGTTTCGATTTCACATGACTCATTATTTGAGGTGAACCGGCACGGTGCACATACATCTGAGTTTTGTTTATGTCTAGCAAAAAATTACAGTTCGATCAGAGTCGACACCAGATGCCATGTATGCCCTTCAATTAGATATTTGGAGGACCATGGGAGAGAGCATACACAAATAATTACTTTCTTATGGGTGAAATTATGAAGGTGGGTTACACTTTCGTGACAATCAGGTCTCCAAAATTCCGAAAAACATTTTTTCGGCCGAACTTATAATATTTTTCGGCCGAAAACGTAAACGTCAAATCGAACAGTGCAATAACATCCCCCTCGATTTGCGTGTACAAATTTGGTCGGACGGATATTTTTTTTCCGGCAATAACTTTTCGGCCGAACAATCTTTCGGTTGAAAGATTGTTCGACTGAAAAATTGTTCGGCCGAACTATTGTTCGGTCGAACATTTGTTCGGCCAAACATTTGTTCGGCCGAACTATCTTTCGGCCGAAAGATTGTTTATATATTACCGACACATCGACTGTGGAATTTTTTTCGCAAATTTGTGTCGTGGTGTGGGTAGGTGTATGCAGTAGGTGTAGTTGTCATTGCAGTTGTGGTCGGAGCGCATCTGTTGGTTGGAGCCGGGGTCGTTAGGTGTTGTCGCGAGCGCAGCGGTTGGTCGCGAGCACATCTGTTGGTCGGATCTGGGGTCGTTGTTGGTCGGAGTCGGGGTCGTCGTTGTGAGCGCATCTGAGGATCTGTTGGTCGGAGCTGGGGTCGTCGTTGCGAGCGCATCTGTAAGTTTTGAAACGATGTTTTGTATGTGTGTGGGTGCATCTGTTTTGATAGAAATTTAGAAACCATCTTTTGTATGTGTGTGGGCGCTTTCGAAACCGTGTTTTGTATGGTTGTGGTCGCTTTCCCATTTTCCACTGCTTGTAAAAAATGCCTTTGTGTTTTTCCATTGTTTTCTCAGCAAATTCCAGCCTATTCCAGCCTATTTTGTTCCCGGTAAAATGTTTTGGTCACCATTGACATAATATTCATGCCATCATGGGTTGCCACCCTGTCTACCTCTAGTTCATTGACGTTGCGTTTCCATAAAAATCCCTGGTTGATTGTACGCAATCGCATGTTTACTAATTTTCACTTTCCTGGGAAAATATTATTTGGAGAAAAGGTTCCTCTCAGGGTTACTATAATCAAAACCTTCACAGCAGCAAGGGATTTAGAAAAGTTGTTCATGGCTTTAACTATACCCCAAGCATACTGAAATTGTACAGTTCCTCATGGCTCAAAGATCAAACAACCCAAAGTAGTTGGATCAAGATTTCGTTTGGTCGCTGCGTTAATGAAAATGGTCCGATGAGTTTATTATTTTTTTCTGTCCATTTCTCAATGCTCTGGTTGGAGCCTCAAGCTTCACTTGGTTCAAACTTTAGCTTGGCCTCGACACTGGAGCATACACGGTCCAACCTAGATCCCACGACTTTAACCATCTTTTCTCACCTCAAGGTCGATTGTTTTTTCCGGCCTCTATAGTTTGACATAAAACATTATCGTGATAGTGAGGAAACACTTATCCTTTACTGCAATTCTCTCTGTTTAAAAATAGTGACACTTCGTAGAAATCATAACGAGGGATTAACATAAGGAATATCTTTTGGAGAGAGTAGACTTTAGGTCGATGATTCTTCAACATAAGCTACTTCTTCAAAAATCGTTCTGAATTTTCTTTTATAATTTCCTTCAGACAACACACCCAGATGGAGCACAAACAGATTCTTCATTGTTAACAGTTTGTTGTAAAGATAAAATCCTAGAAAAATTGGTTATTTTTATGAATATATTCTTTAACCCAAATAATGTTCCAGTTATAACTGTATAGATTCAAATCTATTTTGAGGTTGTTGCCTATGGTAACCTTATTTATTTAAAGACTACACACCGTTTGGAGCTCAATTTCCTCCATATTAATAGGTCATCATAATTTTCTTCTGAAGGGTTCGAGCCTTTCAATGTTGCTAACAGATTATTATATTTTCTCATATGTTGCTAACAGATTATTATATTTTCTTACATTAAAAAAAAATAGATTGAGTTT
>ML782810.1:93733-105789 GCA_009831015.1 Picea engelmannii
GTAAAGGAGATACTGATCCAACCTGATATAGATGGGAAAAGGAGCAAGTGGATTGCCAAAATTTTAGAGTTTGACTTGGAAATCAAACCCACCAAATTGGTGAAAGGCCAAGGTTTAGCTAGGTTACTGGTTGAATCAAATTGCAAAGCATTGGGGGTTAATTTCATGAATATAGACTTAGGAAATCAACAAGCTGAGATTGATGGTGAAGACTCTCACGTCAGCCCCAACTTAGCAGAATGCCCCTGGTACAAAGATATTATATACTTCCTGCAAAAGTTGAGGCCTCCTGATGGCTTGGAAAAAAGCAAGGTGAGAGCTTTGAAATTCAGAGCAATTAAGTATTGTATCATTGATCATATTTTATACTAGAAGGACCCTCTGGGAGTTCTATTAAGGTGTCTAGACCCACAAGAAGCCCAAAAGAATATGACTGACTTTCATGACAGCTCATGTGGGGGACATCATTTTTGGAGGACCACGGCTTACAAGATCCTCCGAGCTGGCTATTTCTGGCCCAACCTTTTTACTGATATTTGTGCAAAGATTAGAGCCTGTGCTAAATGTCAAAAGTTTGTTGGAAAGCAACAACTCAAATCTTTGCCTTTGAAGCCTGTAGCGGTTTCTGGACCTTTCAGCAGTGGGGTCTTGACTTCATTGGAGAAATACACCTCAAGTGGCCAACACAGGTGGATTTTGACTGCCACTGATTATTTTACCAAATGGATAGAGGCCATCCCCACAAGGAGTGCCTCCCACAAGGTAATTATAAATTCCCTTGAAGACATCATGTCCAGATTTGGTTGTCCAAGCAAGATCGTTACAGACAATGTTGCCTCATTCAAGGCCGAACCATCAATTAGTTTCTGCGAACAATATGGGATTACATTGATCCATTCTACTCCCTACTACCCTCGGGGAAAAGGTTTGGCAGAATATTCTAACAAAAGCCTCATAAGGATCATCAAAAGATTGTTAGAAGACAACAAAAAGGTTTGGGATTCAAAGCTAAAATTCACCTTATGGGCTGACCAGATCATAGCAAAAAGGTCATTGGGCATGTCTCCTTTTCAGTTGGTTTATGGGGCCGAAGCGGTTTTTCCTACTCAGCTTGCTTTGCCTGTGGAAAAATTCTTCCAGGATTTCCAAGGAGAGCCTCATGATATGGTCAGGAGAATACTGCAGCTGGTAGAAGTGCAATAGACCAGGGAGCAACTGCTTGATAAGGCAAAAGATCATCAACAAAGAATAAAGTAAGCCTCTGAGAAGAGTGCTAGCAAGAAGGATTTCCAGTTGGGGAATCTGGTGCTTAAGTGGGATACCCCCAAACAAGACAAAGGCAAACATGGCAAATTTGAAGCCTTGTGGGTCGGTCCTTTCAAGATTTCTAAGGTATTTTTGAAGAACACCCATAAATTGCAAAACTTGGAGGATTTTGAAATTTTTGGTGGCCCTGTCAATGGGCACTTTCTGAAGAAGTTTTTTGTTTAAGTCACAATCGACGTTTCACCATTGTAAATACCACTCCTTGTTGTTTTGATTTTTTTTTAGTTTTTGTTTTCAATAAGAGACTCCATAACCCAAAGCTAAGGCACTGAAATTGCACGTTCTTGGCAGGTCGCAGGGAGTGTGCCATCCCCTGTGGAGCCAAATGTTATCACATAAGGTTGTCAAGGGCCATGGGTGTGTGTCGATATACCCGACTCTATAGTCTTGCCATGTCTCTATCCTTTTCGAAGACCAAATCTTAAGTTTTTCCCCCCTTCGGCTTGTAGATCGTTCTCTGTTTTTCCCTTGTTTGTTTGTGCACCCTGTTTCCCCTTGATGTCTTACTCGAAGGAATTCTTGGCCCTAAGTCTCTCTATTTTTCTCTAAGAATGAACACCCGTCTCCTTTGTTTCAGTCGTTGTTCTTTCTGTTCTCCTAGCCCACAACAAATTGTCCAGGTCCTTGTTCACGCAGGTCACAGCCATGGACACAAAGCACAACTTTCATAATAGTTCATTTCAGGCTTGAAATGCAAGCAACAGGTTGTTTAATTGTTCAGTGACAGAGATTCTAGGAATAGTCCAGATCAGTGGCCCATAGGCATCCGAAAGTCCAAAGTTGCATGAAGTATAGCACCATGAAAAGAGCCAAAGCCCGAAGAAAACGCGAGTCATCGATCTTAAAGTGGACAAGTGGTAGTTGATCCTAGTGTTCGGGGAAATTGCTTCGGGATTTTTTCAAGTGGGAAGTGTGTAAAAATGACGAAGAGTTGAAGCTCGAACTCTCGAAGAGTCGAAGCCCGAACTCCCGAAGGAATCGTGGACCATTGATCTCAAAACTAGTAGGGAGGCATTGATCCTAGCGGCAGTGCCTTCCGAAGGCCCAAAGCGCCGAAGTGCCAAAGTAGCCAAAGTCCCAAAGTGGTCGAAGTCCCAAAGTGCCAAAGTGGTTGAAGTCCCGAAGCGGTCGAAGTCCCAAAGAGCCAAAGTACGTGGCACTCTCATCAGGCATGACACACTACACTCTTTCCAGGTCATCCTATCATGGCCATGTCACCCTCCTTATCATGACACATCAGCAGACGCAACATCATATGATGTTAGTCTACCACGTCATCTGGACCACCCATCAGTGGGGACACATGGAAAAAATCCGTGAACTTCGAGGGAAAGACCCAAGTTTGAGATTTGATTTTCCCGGAGTCCGAAGACCTAAAAGCATCTCAACCGTCGATCCTAGGCGGGCCACACATCATTAGATCCAGGGCTCTGGATAAAAGCAGCTGAAGGAAGAGAAGGTTTGAGATTTGATTTTCCCGGAGTCTGGAGACCCGAAACAAATCTCGACCGTTGATTTGGAGGAGGTAGATCTGATCTGTTGATGTGATATTGTTCGGTGTCAAAAGTAGCGCCCTCCCCTCCCAAGGCACAATTTGGCAGATCCTAAAGTTGGCAAGCAGTTAATCTTAGCAGTGGCGCTAAATCTAGTAGGTGTGGCCAGATCTCAGATCGAGACTAGATCTGCAGCAACAGTTCATTGCGGGGACGCAACATGCTTGGGCAATAATTTTCGTGAGCGGTCCCGCAATTGAAACCATGGTAAGGCAAAAGTATTACGCGACGAAAGGTGGTGAATTGTGGGCTCAAAAGCGGTGTAATTCCAAACCACTTTTGACGGCCCCACAATCACGCGCTCATATAGCATTCTATCCAAGAGTAGCACATGGCTGCCCCTTGAGCTTTAAGTCTCGTTGCGATCCCGAGAGGAGGCAGTTAATGAAAATGGAGCTGGTGGTTGAAACCTCGGCTCATTCCATAAATAGAAGGCTTGGAAGACCCGGCCGTGGGAACTAAACCATCAGCCCATGGTACTCCTATGGGCAGATTTTCCTGCAAAACCCATGCCGATCTGAGCTTGCATCTGACAGAGGGGTGCATGTTCAGTCTGACAAAAGAACTCGCCGATGCAAAGCTTTAATTGTGGTGACCAGGTCACACTCTTGGTGGTGGCAAATTGTTTTGAGTATAAATAGATAGTTTTAATATTTTTTTAAGGTCGTCAACTGGTTGAGCAGAGCTCCCTATTTTGTAATGTTTTGATGCCAGAACTGTTCTTTGGTTATGTATTGGATTTGAGACTTTCAGATTAATAGAATTCAACCTGTCACACACCCACTCCGACAACTAAAAATTTCCAGTCTTTCTCAAGGGATAGAATCCCTGAATTCCTACGGGGGCCCAGCGCAGGATAACTCTTCCCATATCCACATCCATGTGATCGTTGGTTATGACCACAGACCAAGACAAGAGGCGCCTTTCGCGTTTTGTGACTCAGCGAAGTAAGAGAGTCAAGTCCTCCGACTCTTCAAACCTCGAAACCCGAAATCTTACCTTCGATCAAATTGACGGCTGCGACTCTCCCCTTGATCCGACAGTCCTCGCTATATCAGGATTTCGGTAACCGAGAGTTAGAAATGCAGCGGCCCAAACCACTGACTCTTCAAACCCTGAAACCTGATACGCGATTTCTTGCACGAGATCCAACGATCCTCGATGAATTGGATCCAACGGTCCAGATCTTTTCGGAACTCCTCCTTTCTACCGCATGACCCTGTCCTATGACCTAGGGTCCATCCACCGAGCGCATTGGGATTTCGTATACCGGGATTTTGTGACTTGCGAAGATGAGGGGTCTTGCCCTTGGGTTTCCTGAGTGCTGAAACGTCGAAGCCTATTTACGCTAAACCAACTCGGGGTTTCTTATACCGAGATTTCATGATGTGCAAAGATGGGGGGTCTTTCCCTTTGGGTTTCCTGGGTGCCAAAATGCCGAACCCTATTTACGCTAAACCAATTCGAGGTTTCGTTTACCAGGATTTTGCGATGTGCGAAGACGAGGGGTCTTCCCCTTTGGTTTCCTGGGTGCCGAAAGGCCGAAATCTATTCACGCTAATCCGAATTTGGGGTTTCGTATTTCAGGATTTCGCGACTTGCCAAAACGAGGGGTCTTACCCTTTGACCACTCCAAGTCGCAAGTCTGCAAAATGCTACCTGACTACACATGTCCTGTGTCGATGGACGGTTCTGAATACTTCGAGATTTTCAGGACGTTGTCAAGTCCACTCTCCTGCCTATGCAAAGGTTGAGATTGATGGTCAATAGAGCTCAGACAGATCCTTGGATCTACGATCCTGGATCCCATCGCTGTTTGCGAAGGCTGAAGGAGTCGAGGTGTTAACGCCTGCACTCCTCCTCTAGATCCATCGGTCTTGACAGATCTGGGGTATTTATGAAAGGATTCTGACCGTTCACCCACCAAATGATGGGGCACGCTCTTTTGATAACTGGACTCGCTGTCTTTTTTGAGCTTGAATCATGAGATTCAACCTATCGGGGCTTCGAACTCCCACGACTTCGACACCTTAGAGAACTACTCTTTCTCGTACAAGGTTTCTAGACTCAGATCACATGACCCTTTAGAGGGTTCTTGGGTAATTATCCCTAGGCTTGGTGACCTGACTAAAAAGCTTTCCTAATTCGTCGTGCTATGAACTCTGTGACAGGGGTAAAGTAAACTCGTGGGTTTACTATAATGGTAGTCTTTTCAAGGAGCTCACTTTGACTCTGGAATGTGAGGAAACTTCCCCGAAAAAGGTGCCTTCGGGAAGTTAAACCAGGGCATATCACGAGTCAAGTAGATGGGACACTTCTCAAGGGAACATATTCGTATCTTGAACTTATTCATTCTATACATAAACCGATTTATAGTGCTATCAGTATAAGCATGCATCCATTATTTCCAATCAAAACTCAAGGCAAACACTTCTATACAAAAACTATTTATGAGTGTATAAACATGAGCATGCGATCGTGATATTCAATTCAAAATACAAGACACAACACTTATCAGAAACTCCGAACGTGATGTGATTGCTGAGAGGGGTGATCGTTTCCACCCAACTGTAGGCTCAGTGATTCCAGACGGATTTACCACTAGCCACCCCTGAGCCAGAACATGATGCCTTGAGATTTAGTCTCCTACTTCCAGCTCAACGGAAGCCAAGGACGAAGGTCACTCCCCTTCTCCTCTGTTCAAAACTCCCTATATTTCCATAGTTCCTCCGGTTTTTCTTCCGCGATCCCTGTCACACGCATTCTCCTCCCCCCCCCCCCTTCCACACTTCCTTTATTGCCTTTCTTTTTTGCAAGATTGCATGTGGTGTGAATTTCCCCATCCGTGGTCAGGTATGAGAGCTTCTATGGATGGGTGGTTCACCTCGATCCCCTCATTAACTCTTGAGGAGCCTCCCCACCTACCATCTTGGCGGGTAATTCATTCCAGGGTCAGAGAGTTGCTTTGGTCTTTGAGAAAGTAAAAACCAGTACGGTATTGGTTCAGTGGAAGTTAACACAGCCATTCCAGGTCCCTTCCACCACCTCTCATTAGCCATCGTGGTCTCTTTTAGCACATCCCCCTCCCAACAATCATGCAACAGATATTCATAACATAATTTACATTCATCGACCTTTTATACAAAGGTCTGTCAAACCAAACATTCACATCTTTGAGTTTGCCATAGTTCTTGGCCAATATAGTTGTTTTTACAGATTGGGGGAAACAAGGTGTTACAATTCCCTCCCCGTTAAAGGAACATCGTCCTCGATGTTCTATCTATCAATATGACATGTATGTACAGAAGTAAACAAAATCAGATATGCCTCTTTCATGGCATATTCCATTTCCCACGTAGCCTCATTTGGGCCAAAATGTTTCCATTGCACCTTAACCTGTGCAATGGTTTGGTTCTTGAGTGGGGTTTCCTTTCTGTCCAGTATGCATTGAGGTTCTAGCAGGAATTCTCCCTCTGGTTCCACCTAGATCACAGACCAATCAATTATATGATTATAATCGTGTATATATTTCGTCAATAATGAAACATGGAAAACATTATGTGCTTTTACTGTGGGAGGATGTGCTACCCTATAGGCTACAGGTCCCACTCTATCTAGAACTTCAAAGGGTCCACAATACTGAGGTTCCAACTTGGCACAAGCTCCCATCCTCATGGAACTCTTCTTGGGCCTAACTCTGAGATATACGTGGTCTCCTGTCTTGAATTCTCTTGTAGTTTTCTTTTGGTTGGCATAACTTTTCTGTTTGTTCTGAGCGACCTTTAGATTTTGTTTTATCTGGATCACTTGTTGTTCCATTTCTTTCAACATGTTGAGTTCGATAGTAATTATGTTTATGGGATTACTCCAACTGACTGGAGTGTTGCACGGTCTACCATAGAGGACTTCGAAAGGACTGGTCTTCAGGGATTCTTGGTAGCCGTTGTTGTAGGCAAATTCTACCAGTGGTAGGTAATCTTCCCACTTCTTGGGTTGATGCATTACATGCATCCTTAGCATGTCTTTGTTGGCAGCCAAATCACATTTTTTCATTGTCTTATAAGCTGCCTACACCAATGTTTCGCAAACATCGATTTTTCGTCGCAATTTTTCAAATGAACGACATTTTTATTCTTTGCGTCTTTTTGCACACTTATTTTCGTTTTGTTTTCACGACTGTAAGTGTGAAAACATTAGTCTTTCGAAGTCACATTGAAATCATTATTTGAACTGTTGTTATCTTTCTTGTCAATATGCATATCGCACTTACTTTTTACTTATCGTTATGCAGCTGGCAAAACTTTCGAACTATCCTCATTAGACATTTTTGTATTGATTGTGTGAATTGGTTTCATTGAGTTTGTAACGCATTGGCATTTGGACTTGCATTTTATTCGACCTACTTGACCATTGGTTTCATGAAAATGCATAGGGGTTATGATTAAATTTTTATATATATGTCGTTTGATATAATCCCTATGTAAGTGTTTTCATAACTATTGGTATGTTGATTATATAAAAACACATTCGCACATTGGTTAAATTATCGATATCAGTTGATACATTGGTGCATGGTTAAAACATTTGGCATTGGTTTCAAATTGTATGTTGAGGGTTTAAAAACTATGGCATAACGTTGATTGCACGCGTTTGTTTATACACTTACCATTGTTTCATTGGTTAGCTAAGTGACATGATTTTTGAACTATGCTATAGTGGGTTGAACAACTATGATAGCCGATGGTTGTACTATTGGCAATAACTATTATGCATGGCAGAGATAAACTCCACCACCTTCGCACGATGGCATTTCTGCCTATCCCTTATCCCCGTTCACTTATGTTAGCTCGGGTAGCTCTGGTCCTGTGTGTGTTATGATCCAAACCCTTGGCTTACCATGTGCTCGGCTCCATGGCACCAGTCGTGCGAACCGAACCAAATGGAAACCAAGCCTTGTTAATGTTTGACAATGCCCGCAAAGATTTGGAGGATAACGGATGGCTCACCTTCGTGCAACAATTTGAGGGTTTTAATCTAGCTGTGGCACGACAGTTTGCCATGACTTTCGATGGCTGTAGAGCCAAAGTGGGTGATATCCAGTTGGAAATCGACGAGGGATTTATCAGTTCTGCTACAGGGTTACCTGCCACGGGCCAACGTTGGCTCAAAAATTTGAAAGTAGACGAGGTTCCATGGCCGCTGCTTTTCCTCTCGCGCAAAGTCACCTCTTGTGACAGAGGTATGCCCATATCTTTGCTTAAACCACGATGGCACGACCTTTTGATCATAGTCAAGCAGTTCGTGACCTGTGAAGGTCGATACGGACTTGTGTTTCTCTACCACCTGCGTTTGCTAATGAATTTTATGGGATACCCGTTGAATATGCCCTTTTACTTTCAGCGCAACCTATATAAAATGTCGAAAAGGTTTAAAAGGCAGAAGGCTGACAATAGCCTGTTCCACCATGGGCTTATTAAACTTATTATTGTTTATCACTTGAGTTTACACGATGATAGCTGGAGAGCTTTCATTGCTCGTAATGGTTTTGAGGATACAGACCCTGTCCAGGTTGACAAGCCTGTGGTAATTGAAACCAAGGCCGAGCCACCTGTGCCCTTCCATGTCTTACTGCCTCCTCCTAAACCCTCGACTGATCCTAAGGTTGACTTACCCGATGCCATAACTGAGAAGTTTGAAACTATTAAAAGGCCTGCGAGCAAAAAGCCCAAGGAAAACCCTACTGCTAATGCCAAGGGTAAAAAGAACGCTCGGCTTATTTCAAGGATGACCAGAAACAAACCTAAACCCTCTGCTGAGTCAAAGCCTATAATCCTTAGTGAGGATTTCGACTCGGACATAGAACGATTTTTAGCCGATGAGTATCCTTACTCGCAGGGTTTATTCCCCGAACCACCTTATGATTTCGTGACAAATCTTCCCCCTTTCCTAAAAGATAACCCTCACTACCCTGGTATCAAATTGCCTAGCGAAACCCTCAGCCATATGTCCAAACTCTCGCCTGCTCTTACGAAACTCGGATAGCCCTCCTGTGACCGATGTGATTTATGGTTAGAACGATACTACATTAATGTTCCCCTACTCCAATCGAAAATTCAATCACTGGAAGATCAAATTGCAGTGTTGACCAATCAAAGAGACAAGCTCCAAGCAACTGATAAGAAGCAGAAGACAACAGGCTCCATCCTTTTCAAGAATGTTGAATCGGCCAGAGCTGTTATCAACTTTAAATTGTCGTGACCGAGTCATCTGCTCATAGGTATGAATTTCAAAATTGTTATAGTTTTGTGTATAACCAGGATCGATATAATGATTTGAAATTTGATCTTCGAATAGATCTGTTTGTATTTAGAAATGGCTTTCACATAATGAGTTCATCCTGTATATTGTGTTGCTTTGCTAAAAATAAATGGCATTTCGTTTTAGATATATGAGTTGATCATTCCCAGTATAGCCATTGATAGATTTTTATTAGATTTGAATGGTTTTCGTTTGGATTTGATTTGTTGGTTTGCCTGATTAAGTTAACGAAACTGATCATTTGCTTTCAATTGAATTCGTTCTGCATCTATTCTGAATAGGAAGTTTTTCACGCTCAATTCAGAATGCGATCATGTTTGGATTTGATTTCGTTATGGTTTGCATGCTGTGACTGGTAAACGATGTCAATGAGTTTGGTTGTTAGGATATGTTATGTCATGTAATCTTCTAAGATCGAGAATACCACTCTGTTCAATTTAATTTGGAAAGAGCGACTCTGTTTTTATAAAACAATGCTCTCATTTAAGCCTATGCAAATGTGCCCGAATCATGGAATGGATTTGATTCATGACAACTATGATAAACCCCAGCCGATTGATTTGCCTGATTGGATGGTTGTTAGTTCGATCATTTTCATGAGTTAGATTCGTATCATAAATGAATGCTCTGTTTGATTTTGATTTGTAAAAAGAGTTGGTTAAATCTAGATCGACGATTGGTATATATGTTAAATCCGGTTATAATTCGTTTAAAAGAAATGATTTTGATCAGGGTAAATCGATCTTATCGGTCCATTTGGCTAATAACAAACGATCGGATATCTGTTATGAACTCTGTTACTAATTGGTTGATCCTGTTACGATTTCGCCCGTCAACACTGGCGCTAGAAGGAGGAGGGCCTGAACTTAATTAATGGCACGAGGCGGTCGTAAGACTCCTCCTCCACCTAATCGTTCACCTATTGTGACCAGAAGCCATTCAAACGATAATATCCCCCCTCAAACAACAACTACTTCAACCGAAGATCCCCAGATCACAGTTGAGCCAACAACCCCTAATCCTACAGGTGGTGACATACAAGAGATTGTCCGTCAATCTCTTATAAAAACACATAGTGCCTTAGCTCGTTTGAGGCAACCAAACCGTCTGTGGGGTCAACCTTTGGATTTCTCTGATATCAGAGAAAAATTAGGAGACACTAACCTCACTGTGAATCCCATAGATCCAATCTTAAATCCTGCTGCAAGAGGATCTGGGATACCTCCTTCACCACCTCCCTCATCTCCTTCCTCTTCTGGAGGAGATTCCTCTGACGAAGGCAATTCCACTTCTCAGCCTACCACACCCACTACACCAATGGCAAATCAGAACAACCCTACTAGACCCTGGCTTGATCAGGATGCCGTAGTTGTACCTGGAGCTCAGCACCCTCTACCTAAACACCCGGAGAAATGGCTTCCCAAGTTTGATCCTGACTCAAAACAGATCGCTGAAGATCACATTAAAAAGTTTATGTTAGCCATTAGACTCCGTAATGTCGAACATGAAGACGTTGTCTATAGGTTGTTTCCTTATACCTTCGAGGGAAATGCATTCACATGGTACTTTGCCCAACAACCCCATACCATCGTGTCTTGGGAAAAGTTCGAGTCATGCTTTTTGGAAAAGTTCGGAGACGGTAAACCTCCGGAAGTCCTAGTCATGGATCTTTCAAGCTTAAGAATGAACCTAAAAGAAAAATTTAAAGACTTTAATAAGAGATTCTTAACACTTAAAAACCGAATCCCTGCGGATTCCATGCGTGCTGAGAGTCTTATAATAGCTTACTACACTAAAGCTTTGCATCAAAGAATAGCTATTTGAATTAAACGATCTAAGAAAGCCACGTTGGTAGAAGCCTTTGAGGAGGCCAGCTAGATTGAGAAATACATACTTCGTCTTAAAGACTCTTCTAGCAACGAAACATAGACTAGTTCTTCGTCCAAGAAGAAGATCGAAATCCTCCCCAGACCCACTACAACTAAAACACAACCTGAAAGCTTGGATTTGGAAAACTTAACTAAAGTTGTACAAAAACTGTCAAATCAAGTTATAGACTTAAAAAGGTCGACCGAAGAAGCTTCCTCGAGTAAAGGACCTTACAAACCCCTGTTCCGAAATCCTTTTCCTACCAACTGACCTAATCCACCTACCGAGGGCCTTAATCTAGAAAGTATGCAATGCGCTCTTCAAACAATTCTAGAAGCCCAAGATAACTTGATGCCTCTTGAGATTCCTGAAGAGGTAGTCGAACAAGAGACTGTTCAAGAAGAAGAGTCTTCTCAAAACATTTTTGGACACTTCTCGGATAACATCTTTCAAGCTAACTTTGAGACAATGCATCCTTATAATACCAGGAGTAAGACAACAAAAAAACCTTCTTCAGAAAACGCTACAACTTCACCTCAAAAGCAATCTAAACCAGCTGAAACTAAACAGAGTAATGTGAACCCCAACTTAGATTATGATGTAGTGGAAGATCTTAAAAGGTTGAGAGCTAACATTTATGTTTATGAGTTATTGAAATTTCCATTTTTGTTACAAAAAATGTTGCAAAATATTTCAGAGAATGGCAAAAATGGTAATTGAAGTAGCAATAAGGTTGTGCAAAACAAACTCCCTCAGAAGAATTCCACTAAAAACACTCCTGATCCTCAAGATAAAGGAAGCCTTCCTGTAAGAAATGTAAATAATGTAAATAATGTAGATAAAGTAGCTTTAGAAACTGCGAGTAAAAAGCCACAAACTACTACTCTTAGTACTCGCAAAAATGTACCTCCTTTCTTGTTAACTTTCGAGATCTTCAATAGAAACGTGCATAATTGTATGGTAGACTCAGGGGCGTCTTCTAATGTGATG
>ML782810.1:112506-137544 GCA_009831015.1 Picea engelmannii
CTGAAGTCAATGGTCAAGTTGTCGTCTATCCCTGAATAGTTGATTGAGACCTTAAACTTGATAATGCTTTTCAAAACTTGTCTTGAGATTCTATGAGGGTTGTAGTCTGAACATAAGGGGGAGTCCGAAAAAAAGTTTCCCCAAACTTGAAGACAGGAATACAGATGCTCAACGAGGTGCCAAAGCTCGAGATGACACTGGGAGAGGAAATCAAATTTGCGAGTAATAACTATGTGATTGGCATTAGACACCCAGTCCCGAGGGAGGAGACAGGCGGTTATCAAATTCAAAGGATAGAGACAAGGCAACAACCAGCCCTGAAAATTTAAGATAACAAAGAGTGGAATTGACAGGGGCAAATCCATTCATTGGCGGCTAATGCTTCGTTTTTTCCTCAATATCACAAAATGTTGAATATGTCAACAAATTTTTCAGATTTAGTAGATATGAGCAGATTTAGTGGAGTGATAACAAAGAGTGGAATTGACAGGGGCAAATCCATTCATTGGCGGCTAATGCTTCGTTTTTTCCTCAATATCACAAAATGTTGAATATGTCAACAAATTTTTCAGATTTAGTAGATATGAGCAGATTTAGTGGAGTTTTTTTTGTGGTAGTATCAAATCTGCCAATTTGATATGAACTTACAATTTTAGAATTAGTTATATAATTAATCTAATTTTGTTCATTATTGATGTAAGTTTGCAAAGGAATAAAGGGGAATTCAGGAAATGGTGTAATGAGAGTTGTGTGAGATGAATGTGACTTTGTTGTAATCTTTTTGATTTGAATAATAAGACGATCAATACTTATACTTGATGGATGTAACTCAACATCCACGTAAATTACTATTATATGCATTCTTATTGATTGTCTTGTGTGATATTTGTGTTTTCGCATTTACAAATTTCAACAAATGATATTAGCGTTGGTTGGAAAAGAAAACATCGAAGCATCAAAATTCGAAAAAGCAGTAGCAGTAGCTCTAGCTCGAGGTGCGTCTATTCCCAAATTTTTGCAGGGCTCTTCTCTCAAAGGTCACAGCGGCCCACTTCACGCACGAGTCAATTTTGAGATCTCTGCAGTCCAACCATACGGGAGGTGCTGCGGCCCTTTAAAGTAAGCAGGCCACTCACTTGAGAGGTGCGGAAACTTTAGCGTATGTGTTAATATTTTTGGAATGAAAAAATATTTTTTGCTATGGTAGTATAGCACGGAATATTTTTTTCAAGGGATGGCATATTATTTAAAGGATTAAAGGTTTTGTTTTTTTTAAAGGATTAAAGGCCCTTTTTAAAATATTGTATGCATAAACGGTATGGTCTAATGGTGGATGTTTATTTTCGAATGGTTGAATGCAATGGTATGGTGAGAGTACTATGCATAAAGAGATATTAAAATATTTTAATATGCATAAATTTTGAATTTCTAAAAAGGTATCAAATTATTTTATTGAGGAATAAAATATTTTTTTGAAAAACCTTTAGACCATTAAGTTTTTGGGTTCAATTTCTAAACATAACATAAGGTTATTTTTCATATAAAGTCTTGGTTATTGTAAGTAGTGGTGTTTTTTATGTTTTCTCTAATAGCAAAGATGCAGAGTGTTAAGTTCGAAATTGAGAAATTCAATGGCAAGAACAATTTCGAGATTTGGAAGGTTAAGATGCACGATCTGCTTGTGCAACAAGGTGTGGTGAAGATGCTTTTGGGAAAAGCGAAACAACCCGCATCCATAACTGACGAAGACTGGGATGAGATGGATGCGAGAGCATTGAGTGCCATACGCCTATGTTTGGCCAATGATGTACTGTTCAACATTGTTACAGAGAAGACATCAACTGGTTTGTGGTCAAAGCTGGAAAGCCTGTACATGACTAAATCCTTGACGAACAAGATTTCCCTGAAAAAACAATTGTACAGTTTACGCATGAAGGAAGGTACGAAGATAGCTAATCATTTAAATACCTTTAATACTCTCTTAGTTCAATGGACTAGCATGGGAGTGAAATTCGAATATAAAGATAAGGCGATTACATTATTATGCTCTTTGCCTGCATCATGGGATCATTTTGTTACCTCTATTAGTTTCAGTGCAACATAAAGTATTGAGTTTGATGACATTGTTGGAGCTTTACTATCTGAGGAAAAGAGGAAGAAAACCAATCTAGAAACCTCTACATCTGAGGCGATGGTGATCAAAGGCAGACCTAAAGAAAGAGGACACGGTCAGAGGGATTTCTCTCTGTCAAAGTTGAAGGGCAGAAAGAGCAAGCTTAAGTGTCGGTTTTGTGGCAAATCTGGACACCTGAAGAAGGACTGTTGGAAGCGACAACAAGCCTCCAAAGAAGACCCCCCCAAAAGAGACGAAGGAAGCAAATGCAACCGAAACAGGTTCAACAACAGGTTCAGGTATGACTGATGAAGTTTTATCAATTAGTATTGGTTCACGTTATAATCAACAGTGGTTATTATATTTTGGTGCTTCAAACCACGTGTGTCTTCATAGACACTGGTTTATTACTTATCAGTGTATAGATGATGGAATAATTTACATAGGAAATGATATCTTGTGTAAAGTTGTAGGAATTGGTAGCATTCGAATTAAGATGTTTGAGGGAACTGTTAAAATATTAACTGATGTAAGACATATACCTGAGCTTAGGAAGAACCTAATCTCTTTGGGAGTCTTAGACACAGGAGGTTATAAGAGTATTGTTCAAGGTGGAGTTATGAAGGTCTACAAAGGATTTCTACTGGTTATGAAAGCAAAGAAGGTTGGTAACTTGTTTCTGTTAGAAGGGAGGACTGAATCAGATCATGCGAAAACGGTATCTGAGAACAACAGTGATTCTGTTCGACTGTGGCATCAACGGTTGGGCCATATGAGCGAACAAGGATTAAGGGTATTATCTGATCGCAAGTTACTTCCTAGTGTAAAGTCTTTAAAGTTAGATTTCTTCAAGCACTGTATATATGGAAAACATGATAGGCAAAAATTTAAAATCGAAAGACATACCAACAAGGGAATTCTTGACTATATCCATTTTGATGTTTGGGGACCATTCCCTACTATTTCATATGGAGGATCATCATATTTTGTAACTTTTATAGATGATTTCTCTAGGAAGGCGTGGATCTATATGTTAAAGAGTAAGACTGATGTATTTATAGCTTTCAAGCAGTTTATAGCTTTAGTGGAAAAGAGCACTGGTAGATCCATTAAATGTTTAAGAACTGATAATGGTGGTGAATTTATGTTAATGGAGTTTGAGAATTATTGCAAGGGATTTGGGATCAATAGGCATAAAACCACTCCCTATACACCTCAACAAATTGTAGTTGTTGAACGCATGAACATGACTCTTCTAGAGAGAGCAAGGAGTATGCTGAGTAACGCCAAATTGCAGCAGGAACTGTGGGCAGAAGTTGTATCTACAACTTGTTATCTGGTAAATCGATCACCATCAACAACAATAGAATGCAAAATTCAAGAAGAGGTATGGCCAGGTCACCCTTGTAGTTATTCTAATCTTAAAGTTTTTGGTTGTGAAGCCTATGCTCTAATTCTGAAACATCAATGTTCTAAATTAGATCCAAAATAAAAAAGGCTTATCTTTGTTGGATATGGTGATGGTATTAAGGGGTACAGGTTGTGGGATCCTACTACCCACAAGATCACCGTTAACCGAGATGGAATATTTGATGAATCATCTCTCATCAAATCAAATGTAGATGTTCAAATGAAACAGGAAGAAGCACCAAAGTATCAACAAATTCAGTTTGAAACCAATGAAGTTGAACATGAACAAGTTTCAGAAGATGTTCATGAAGAGTCTCCTGCAACAGAGGAAGACATGGTTGATGATGATAGTCAACCAAGTGTGGATGAGACACAAACTTCCATAAGGAGGTCTACATGGGTCAGAAATCCTCCAAGAAGGTATGATGATTTTGTTTCATCAGTTTCTTTAAGTACTAATGATGATGAACCTTCGTGCTATCAGGAAGATGTGAAGGGTTCGAACAGTGATAAATGGAAAGAAGCGATGAAGGATGAAATGAAGGCATTAGAGAGGAATGGTACATGGGACCTAGTAGAACTTCCAAGAGACAAAAAAAATATAGGTTGCAAGTGGGTCTACAAGCTGAAGAAGGGTGTTGATGATAAGGTGGAAAGGTACAAAGCAAGGCTGGTTGCGAAAGGGTATTTTTAGAAAGAAAGTATTGACTTTCATGAGATTTTTTCACCAGTTGTAAAGACCGTTTCAATTCTAATTATGTTAGCATTAGTTGCATTGCTTGATTTGGAGTTGGAGCAACTAGATGTTAAAACTGCTTTTTTACATGGAGATTTGGATGAAGAAATTTACATGGAACAACCTGAAGGGTTTGTTCAAAATCGTAGCAAGAAATTTGTTTGCAGGTTCAAGAAATCATTGTATGGTCTGAGGCAGTCCCCCAGACAATGGTACAAGAAATTTGACTCTTTCATGGTGAGCCAGAAGTATACAAGGAGTGAGTATGATCATTGTGTCTACTTGATGAAATTGAATAATGGCATATTCATTATCTTAGTATTGTATGTTGATGATATGCTTTTAGCAAGCAAAAGCATAAATGAGATCAACAGGTTAAAGGCTCAGTTGGCTAAGACGTTCGATATGAAAGATCTAAGAGCAACAAGGGAGATTTTGGTCATGGAGATATTCAAAGACAAGAGGAATGGTAAGCTTTGGTTGTCACAACAGAAGTATGTTGATAAGATACTTTTGAGTTTTGGTATGAACGATGTGAAACCAGTTTCAGTCCCTTTGGCTTCCCATTTTAAGCTTTCTTCAAGTTTATGTCCTAGTACAAAAGCAATCAAAAGCATAAATGAGATCAACAGGTTAAAGGCTCAGTTGGCTAAGACATTCGATATGAAAGATCTAGGAGCAACAAGGGAGATTTTGGTCATGGAGATATTCAAAGACAGGAGGAATGGTAAGCTTTGGTTGTCACAACAGAAGTATGTTGATAAGATACTTTTGAGTTTTGGTATGAACGATGTGAAACCAGTTTCAGTCCCTTTGGCTTCCCATTTTAAGCTTTCTTCAAGTTTATGTCCTAGTACAAAAGNGAGGAATGGTAAGCTTTGGTTGTCACAACAGAAGTATGTTGATAAGATACTTTTGAGTTTTGGTATGAACGATGTGAAACCAGTTTCAGTCCCTTTGGCTTCCCATTTTAAGCTTTCTTCAAGTTTATGTCCTAGTACAAAAGCAATCAAAAGCATAAATGAGATCAACAGGTTAAAGGCTCAGTTGGCTAAGACATTCGATATGAAAGATCTAGGAGCAACAAGGGAGATTTTGGTCATGGAGATATTCAAAGACAGGAGGAATGGTAAGCTTTGGTTGTCACAACAGAAGTATGTTGATAAGATACTTTTGAGTTTTGGTATGAACGATGTGAAACCAGTTTCAGTCCCTTTGGCTTCCCATTTTAAGCTTTCTTCAAGTTTATGTCCTAGTACAAAAGAAGAAAATGAATATATGTCTCGAATACCATATGCTAATGCAGTAGGAAGTCTAATGTATGTGATGGTTAGAACAAGGCCAAACATTTCACATGCAGTTGGGGTTGTCAGGAGGTATATGGAAAATCCAGATAAAGAGTAATGGGCAACAATGAAATGGGATCTTCACTATCTGAGGGGCACACATAATTATTGTATCACCTATAACAGTGGTCATGAGTTAGTCAGTGGATATGTTGATTCGTATTTTGTAGGTGATCTAGACAAGAGAAGGTCGACTTCAGGGTATGTCTTTAATCTTGCAGGTGGAGCTATTAGTTGGATGTCAAAGCTACAGAACATTGTTGCTTTATCCACTACAGACGCAAAATATGTAGCTGCTTCACATGCTTGCAAAGAGACAGTTTGGCTAAAAGGTCTGTTTGGTGAGTTTGGAAGGATGTAGGACAAAGTAAAGTTACTTTGTGACAGTCAGAGTGTTATTCACTTGGCTAAGAATCCAACCTATCATAGTAAAACAAAACATATACCTATCAAGTACCATTTTGTAAGACAGGCCATCGATGAAGGTGGAGTCTCTCTTGAGAAAGTGCATACAAAAGAGAACTGCGCATACATGTTCACAAAACCAGTACTGTTAGAGAAGCTACGATGATTCTTGGCTTCTCTTGGCTTGTAGAAAAGGTGATGAACAAAAGCAGGAGCAAGGTATTAGGTTAATTGTTGTCAAGGTGGAGATTGTTGAATATGCCAATAAATTTCCCAGATTTAGTAGATATGAACAGATTTAGTGGAGCCTTTTTTGTGGTAGTTTGTTCAACCAAATTTTCCAATTTGGTATGAACGCACACGTTTATAATTAGTTATGTAACTAATCTAATTCTGTTCATTATTGATGTAAGCCCGTAGAGGCATAAAGGGGAATTGAGGAAATGGTGTAATGAGAGGTGTGTGAGATGAGTGTGAGCTCGTTGTAATCTCCTTGATCTGAATAATAAGACAACCGATACCTATGCTTGGTGGACGTAGCCCAACGTTTGGGTGAATCACGTAAATCGCTGTGTTTCTTGTCTGCATTCTTATTGATTGTTTTATGTGATATTTGTGTTTCCGCATTTGCAAATTTCAACAAGTGGTATCATAAGTGGTTGGAAGAGAGGACATCGAGAGTGTCAAAATTCGAAGGAGAAGCAGCAATAGCTCGAGGTGTGTCTATTCCCAAATTTCCGCAGGTCTCTCCTCTCAAAGGTCGCGGAAACCACTAGTAAACACTTCACGCACGGGTAAATTTCGAGATCTCCGCAGTCCAACCATACGGGAAGTGCGGCAGCCGTTTGAAGCACGCAGGCCACTCACTTGAGAGTTGCGGAAACTTTATCATATGTGTTAATATTTTTGGCGTGAAAAAATATTTTTTGCTATGGTATACCATGGAATAACTTTTTTAAAGGGATGGCATATTATTTAAAGGATTAAAGGCTTTGATTTTTGAAAGGTTTAAAGGCCTTCTTTTAAATATTGTATGCATAAATAGTATGATCAAATGGTGGATACTTATTTTTGAATGGTTGAATGCAATGGTATGGTGAGAGTACTACTACGCATAAAGAGATATTAAAATATTTTAATATTTTTTTTTTTATTTGTGAGTTTGTTCGTAACATGTGGGACTAACCTGTGGCTAAGAAACAACGACTTAGGGGCATCTAAGCCATCAAAATCACCCGAGGATCACACCTGACCCGAGCCACACCAACCCTTAACATGGCTGGTTTTTTTGTCCCCGCAAGTTTCGAACCGGTGACGTTAACAACAAAGAGCGCCTTAACAATGCACTCTGTCACCGACTGTCCTACACCTCGGGAACAAATATTTTAATATTTTAATATGCATAAAGTTTGAATTTCCGTGGATTTGGTAAAAATGTATCAAAATATTTTATCGAGGAATAAAATATTTTTTTTTTAAATATTTTTTTTTAAAAACCTTTTCACCGTTAAGTTTTTGGGTTCAATCTTTAAAAATAACATAAGGTTATTTCTCATATAAAGACTTGTTTATTACAAGCAGTGGTGTTTTTTATGTTTCCTCTAATGAAAAAGACACAGAGTGCTAAGTTCGAAATTGAGAAATTCAATGGCAAGAACAATTTTGAGATCTGGAAGGTTAAGATGCACGATCTGCTCGTGCAACAAGGCGTGGTGAAGGCGCTTTTGGGAAAAACAAAACAACCCACATCTATAACACACAAATAATGGGATGAGATGGATCCGAGAACACTTAGTGCCATACGCCTATGTTTGGCCGATGATGCACAGTTCAACATTGTTACAAAGAAGACAACAACCAGTTTGTGGTCAATGCTGGAAAGCGCGTACATGACGAAATCCATGACGAATAGGATTTTCCTGAAAAGACTTGTACAGTTTGCGCATGAAGGAAGGTACAAAGATATATGATCATTTAAATACCTTTAATACTCTCTTAGTTCAATTGACTTGCATGGGAGTGAAATTCAAATCTGAAGATAAGGCGATTGCATTATTATGTTCTTTGCCCGAGTCATGGGATCATTTTGTTACCTGTATTAGTTTCAGTTCAAGAGAAAGTATTGAGTTTGATGACATTGTTGGAGCTTTACTGTCTGAGGAAACAAGGAAGAAATCCAATCTAGAAACCTCTACGCCTAAGGCGATGGTGATCAGAGGAAGACCTAATGAAGGAGGACACGGTCAGAGGGATTTCTCTCTGTCAAAGTCGAAGGGCAGAAAGAGAAAGCTTAAGTGTTGGTTTTGTGGAAAATATGGACACCAGAAGAAGGACTGTTGGAAGCGACCACAAGGCTCCAAAGAAGACCCCCCAAAAGAGATGAATGAAGCAAATGCAACCGAAACAGGTTCAGCAACAAGTTCAAGTATGACTGATGAGATTTTATCAATTATTATTGGTTCACGTTATGATCAACAATGGTTATTAGATTATGGTGCTTCAAACCACATGTGTCTTCATAGACACTGGTTTATTACTTATAAGTTTATAGATGATGGAATAGTTTACATGAGAAATGATATCTCATGTAAAGTTGTGGGAATTGGTAGCATTCGAATTAAGATGTTTCATGGAACTGTTAAATTATTGAATGATGTAAGACATGTACCTGAGCTTAGGAAGAAGCTAATCTCTTTGGGAGTCATAGACACATGAGGTTATAAGAATATTGTTCAAGGTGGAGTTATGAAGGTCTACAAATGAATTCTACTGGTTATGAAAACAAAGAAGGTTGATAACCTGTTTCTGTTAGAAGGGAGGACTGAATCAGATCATGTGACAACAGTATCTGACAATGAAAATGATTCAATTCGACTGTGGAATCAACGGTTGAGCCATATGAGCGAACAAGGATTAAAGGTATTATCTGATCGCAAGTTACTTCCTAGTCTAAAGTCTTTAAAGTTAGATTTCTGCAAGCACTGTATTTATGGAAAACAAAATAGGCAGAAATTTAAAACCGGAAGACATACCAACAAGGGAATTCTTGATTATATTCATTTTGATGTTTGGGGACCATCCCCTACTATTTCAGATGGAGGATCATCATATTTTGTAACTTTTATAGATGATTTCTCTAGGAAGGTGTGGATCTATATGTTAAAGAGTAAGGCTGATGTATTTATAGTTTTCAAGCAGTTTAGAGATTTAGTGGAAAAGAGCACTAGTAGATCCATTAAATGTTTAAGAACTGATAATGGTGGTGAATTTATGTCAATGGAGTTTGAGAATTATTGCAAGGAATTTGGGATCGATAGGCATAAAACCATTGCCTATAATCCTCAGCAAAATGGAGTTGCTGAACGTATGAACAAGACTCTTCTATAGAGAGCAAGGAGTATGATGAGTAACGCCAAATTGCAGCAAGAACTGTGGGAAGAAGATGTATCTACATCTTGTTATCTGGTAAATAGATCACCATCAACAACAATAGAATGCAAAATTCCTGAAGAGGTATGGACATGTCACCCTTGTAGTTATTCTAATCTTAAAGTTTTTGGTTGTGAAGCCTATGCTCTAACTTCGAAACATCAGCGTTCTAAATTAGATCCAAAATAAAAAAGGCTTATCTTTGTTGGATTTGGTGATGGTATTAAGGGGTACGGGTTGTGGGATCCTACTGCCCACAAGATCAACATTAACAAAGATGCAATATTTGATGAATCATCTCTCATCATATTAAATGTAGATGTTCAAATGAAACAGGAAGAAGCACCAAAGTATCAGCAAATTCAGTTTGAAACCAATGAAGGTGAACATGAAAAAGTTTCAGAAGATGTTCATGAAGAGTCTCCTACAGTAGAGGAAGACATGGTTGATGATGTCATTCAACAGATTGTGGATGAGACACAAACTTCCATAAGGAGGTCTACACGGGCCAGAAATCCTCCAAGAAGGTATGATGATTTTGTTTCATCAGTTTCTTTAAGTACTAATGATGATGAACCTTCATGCTATCAGGAAGATGTGAAGGGTTCAAACAATGATAAATGTAAAGAAGCAATGAAGGATGAAATGAAGGCATTAGAGATGAATGCTACATGGGACCTGGTAGAACTTCCAAGAGACAAAAAAACTATTGGTTCAAAGTGGGTCTACAAGCTGAAGAAGGGTGTTGATGATAAGGTGGAAAGGTACAAAGCAAGGATGGTTGCGAAAGGGTATTATTAGAAAGAAGGTATTGACTTTCATGAGATTTTTTCACCAGTTGTAAACACTGTTTCAATTCGAATTTTGTTATCATTAGTTGCGTTGCTTGATTTGGAGTTGGAGAAACTAGATGTTAAAACTGCTTTCTTACATGGAGATTTGGATGAAGAAATTTACATGGAACAACTTGAAGGGTTCGTTCAGAATCACAGCAAGAAATTTGTTTACAGGCTCAAGAAATCATTGTATGGTCTGAGGCAGTCGCCCAGTCAATGGTACAATAAATTTAACTCTTTCATGGTGAGCCAGAAGTATACAAGGAGTGAGTATGATCATTGTGTCTACGTTAAGAAATTGAATAATAGAATATTCATTATCTTAGTATTGTACGTTGATGATATGATTTTAGCAAGCAAAAGCATAACTGAGATCAACAGGTTAAAGGCTCATATGGCTAGGACGTTCGATATGAAAGATCTAGGAGCAGCAAGGCATATTTTGGGCATGGAGATATTCAGAGACATGAGGAATGGTAAGCTTTAGTTGTCAGAACATAAGTATGTTGAGAAGATACTTTTGAGGTTTGGTATGAACGATGTGAAATCAATTTTAGTCCTAGTACAAAAGAAGAAAAGGTATATGTGTCTCGAATACTGTTGGCCCTTGACCAAGTTTTGTGGATTCTTGGTCATGTTTGATCTATTTTTGGGACTTCGACAGGTTGTCAAAGGTGGAACGCAAGAGGAAGCAGAGATCGCGGGATATCGACCCCTTTTTAGGGCCTTTTTGGGTTTTGGGCATATGTAACGGGTATGGGAATGTCGGCCCATGGGTTTACCCATGTTTAAGCCCGATTTTGTAATATAAATAGATGTCTAGATGATGTAAGGAAGGGATACATCTATGTGATATAGTGCTAAGTGATAGTGTTTGATCTATGTGATCAAGAGTTGTAAGTGATTTGTGCATAATGTGCGAGGCTTGCAGAGCTCAGTGCAAGTAAGTGTAAGAGATTGAGAAGAGGCTTAGTGATGTAACCTAGCCCGAGGAAGGAGGATCTAGCGAGGTGCACAGATCTCTTGTCTTCTGCAGAGTAGGGTTTTTGTGGCTCTGTGCATGTAACTGATTGAAGAAGCTAATAAAGAAGACGAAGAGTTGGTGGACGTAGCCCTAAGGTGGGGGTGAACCACATACATCCTGTGTTGTCACTGCTTTGTGCTTTATAGTTGCTTTCTTGTCTATGTGATTTAATTCTTAGTGCGATGTTAGATGATAGATGAATATGATATGATAGCTTAGTGATGAATGATGTGGATGAATGTTAGATCCGACTTCTGTAAATATGCTTAATGCTTGAATCCATTGGATCTGTTTGAATGATGCGCTGATCTGTTACTAGAATTTAACTGTGTTGTAAACTAAGGCTGGATATTGATGAATGATAGCTGCTAAGTGCTTTGTTAAGTGTCAGAATCATAGATCTGTGTCCCAACTAAGGTTGTAGACACCTGAGTCCTACAACCACCCCTTCCTCTACCTCGGGTGAGACTTCATCTGCTTCGCAGGTGTTGCCGAAAGGGCCGATAGTTAGGGTTTTTTTAGTGCGCTGTTGTAGTGTTGAACCTTGGGACTGCCCCTGTGCCAACAAATGGTTCTGTTGCCGGGACCTGAAACTGTGATTGCTGGGAACTGAGGAAGAAGAAGGTATGTGCGAAGATCTAACTTGAAACTGTGATTGCTAGGAACTGAGGAAGAAGAAGCTCTGTGCGAAGATATGACCTGAAACTATTAAAGCTCCGTGCATAGATCTATTGCCCTTGTGCACAACACTCTACTTGACCTATGAAGCTATGTGCCAAGAAGAAGGGTCAGATCTGAAGAAAAGAGGTAAGATATGAAATCTTTGTGCTCTGAGAAAGGTAAAAGTGAGAATTTTCTTCTTAAAGAGGTAATCTCTGCAAGCTCTGTGCTCTGATAAAGGTAAGAATAGTGAAAAGTTTTAGATCTGGAAGCTTTGTGCTCTACTATAGATAAGATTAGTGGAATTTTTTTTTCTAAAGTATGGATCTAGATATGTTTGATAAGATTTGTCCTAGCTTTAAAACTAGGGCACTGATAGATGAACGAAGATTTGATATGAGTAGATCTGATAAGAATAGTGAAAGATATGTTATACCTATGCATAGAGAGAATGTTTGGACTAACAAATGGATGCAAGACCTTAGAAAGAATTTTTTGCAGGTTAGCTACTATGATCTTAGCGCTCAATAGAGGAAATACTGGGGATCATTTAAAATAAAGAGAGGATTAACCCTTTGTTACAGTTGCAGAAGATTGGGAGATCTAGCTAAGGAATGCCCTGGTAGAAAATCTAGTTGTCTTTGTTGCAAAGCTATGGACCATGAAGTATTGGATTTCCCTAGAATGATTGCTAAGGTTGAAAGAATGAATATGAACCAAGAAAACCCTAAGGTAGATCCAAAAACTAAGATTATGGTAGAACCCTAGAAAGAATCAGAAAAAGTATTGCTACAGATGAAAGAAACCCTGAATGACCACCGACATATCAACTTATCAGAGATCTTCAAATAAAAAGAGTGCATTGAAGCAAGAATATAAGACTTCGACATTGACTGTGTTATGGATGAGGAAACACAGGTGAATATCATGACATAAAGAACTTGGGAACTTTTAGGGAAGCCAGCTATGATTCCTTCATTGGGAGGAATATGATTATTCAGAAGAAAACTAATAACCCTATGTGGGAAGCTCACTCAGATATCTATGAATGTCAATGGAACTTCAATAGAGGAAGAATTTGAAGTTGTTAATTTTTTTGAGAACAACGCTCCATTTGTTATGTTACTAGGAAAACCTTGGATTGAAAGAGATCATGCCAGAATGAATTAAGAAGAAGTCTTAGAGCAGAAGAAACAAGAGTTGAAAGATTTCATGACTAAGAGGATCACACACTTGATTAAAGAACATGACAAACGAGTGAAACTATTTAAAACCAGAGACTTGTATGTCGAAGTGGGAAGAACACTAGAAGACCCATAGAAGACTAAAGTACCTATTCTAGATACATATGAAGCATTACCCCTGATTTCTAGGAAATAATCTCAACAACGCGAAGTTACTATGCCAAGAGGAGATAAAAACCAGAATGGAAAAAGGAATACCGAGACGAAACTCACTGGGAAAAAATCTAGAAATCTAAGTAAGAAGAGAGCTAAGATCAAAAAGTTACAGAAGGTTCCAAAGGGAACTTCGCAAAAGGAAAAATTGCAAAATTGAAACTTCGTTGGGATATCAGAACAACGTCACATAGCACTTTGCCATGGCGAAGCAATATAGCCATTGGGAATAGTATAACCGTTAGACCGACGGACCGAAGGGATAGAAAGGCATTGATGGTCAGAAAGTTCACCACCAGACTGTTGGGACCACGCCATAATGGACATAACTAAGTTAATGAAGGATTCTCACCTGTTTCAAGAGATCCGTTGCCAGGTTATCTATTTATTCTGACGAGCCATGCACTGAGAACACTTTTTCCAACCTTGATTATTTGAGCCCGCAGAATAGTTGATTTCACACAGTGATCATCGCGCTATTACCATCCACCCGGTTGCATTGAGCAGTTACTCTTCGAACCCGAGATATTCAACAACGAGCGTGTATGTACAAAGAACTTAGCGCAATTGAAGAGTTTGTGAAGGAATTACTCATCGACCTCATGACTAAAAGAGTCATGTCTAAGAGGGGTGTAAGCCTCTTCGTCGACTGCTCGTGGAGCCGAACCGTCCCGACCATCAGCAGAAAAGAGAACCCAACACAGATATGACCAAGCTAATGCAAAGTTGATCCTGACCATATTGCTTGACTACATCCCACCTCTGGCCGGCATGGTGAGTCATGATAGTGTGCTAAGAGATTTCGAGTACAACATAGTTATTGCGTACCTCCTGAAGGGAATACACGCAGTTCAAGTGCAGCAGGACAAGATCACCACGTTGAAGTTCAACGACTTCAACCTAGGAGATCGCAAGAACTACAGTATGCTCGCCCCGTATAAATACTTGACCAGGATGAAGGGGAAGAACTCCAAGATAATCCCCCAGCCATGGATGATGAACCTCGTGCAGTCCACCCTGTTAAATGCAATGAAAATCCCACACTTTGGAAGGCACCAGGAAGTCAACGCCTGTGTCAAGCTGCTACTTTCGTGTTACCATGGCGACTACTTATGGCTAGACCGTTGTATCACAGTTGATCTGATGCTGATCCATAGGATCACCGGATTGAGTATGCAAGGATCCGACCTGCAGGATTTCTATCTAGAAAAATCCACAGATCGTGCGTTAGCACAGAAGATCAAGGATACCTACGATGATGTTGAGAAGGAGACGCGAGGCTACAAGCTAGCCTCCATCCAAAATGGCGTAGTGTGCCTAGCATGCCAGTTAATCGCAGGAAATCTGGTGAGGAAGAACAGACCTACGCAGGTCACAGGATTTGTCGTTGACCTCACAGGGAAGTGCGTGGAAGGCTTATAGATGAACTGGGTGAAGTACCTAGTTAATCAGTTGGAACTAGACTACCGTGAAGCACAGGATCGGGGCTACAAGTTTCACTTTAGTTGGATCCTGATCCTCATCGTGTTTGTTGCCTGGGAGATGCAGGAAGGTGTGGCCTTCTCGGATATCGAGCCGTTCGAGCCACTTGCTGCGAAGTTCACAACGCTCTGGTGCTCGAGCGATAGGAACAAACAGTGGTAGTCGAACACTATTTTTCACACATATTACCTTCAGTTGAAGAGAGCCATCGAAGCTGAAACTTGCATGACTCCAAACACCCTACAGAGATTCTGACCCCTAATGAAGTTCTGTGCAGATCGACATTTCATCTATATTACAGTGCGATCCGATGAGCATAAGGAGCAGCTTCAATTGTATTACAATCTCACGGAAGAGGACCTTGAGGAGATCACTAAGGACTGGTCCGAAGATCTCCTTATCCCCGCTGACCCTGCAAAGATGTCTGACCCTGAATTGGACAGCTCGGAGGCCACTCACAAAGAAAAAAAAACACCCAGAACCAACAGAAGGAAGAAGACTGAAGAGGTCCAAGACTTAAGCAGCGCCTCAAGAAAGACTACTTCAGTATCACCTGACCAAGGGGGTGATGACGAAGTCGAAGAGATAAATGGAAAGGAAGATGAACAGAAGCAAGGCAAAGTAACATCGCCTAGAGATGAGGTCGATCCTTTGAATAAGAGGAAGGTTTCTCCCCATAAACCCTCTTCCCAGAAGAAATCCATAGCTACCATAACTAAGATGAATACTGTGCTCACTACCGATGATTTTGACTTCATCATAGCATATCTAAATGACGCTTCGTTGGAAATCGTGGAGAAACAAGAATCCAAGAAGGAGGAGATGTATGATAGAATTGAGGTTGAACTCCGAGGGGTACAACAGGCCCTTCAGTCTGGCCGTACAGTGTCCACTGCGCCCCTGCCATCAGGAGAACCAGAATTGGGAGATGAGCCAGCCCAACTCCATCGACTAGCTGATGTGGTTGAAGCTCACCTTCGTCGCGCACAAGCAGAAATAGAACAAGCCACCCAGGCCTTGAAGCAAGTGCAAGAAGTTGTCATAGAATAACGCCGAGTTGCAGAACAAGAGAAGGTTTCTCTTCAGGGAAAGTTTGAAGAGGAGAAAGCACAGATTCAACAAGAAAAGGAACAGTTGCTCGCAAAGAAACTCGAAGTGAAAGAAGCAGTCAATAGAGCACTTCATTCTGTGACAGGCTTAGAACCATAGGCAGAAGACCGAGTCACACATCAAGTAGATCATCTCGCGGAAGCTATCCAACAACTATAGAAAAGAATAACAGATCTAGAGCTCTGCAGAGTGCCTGACACACCGCAGGATGTAAGAGATCAAAGAGAGGCAACTTCCCAGAGCGCAATTGAAAGAATAAAAATCCTTGCCATGGAATGAAAGAAACTGAGTGATCGGAGTGACTAGATGTATGAACGACTTATTGAGAATCCAAAACTGAAAGCACTGGAGTCACAACTCCAGGAAGCGAAGTAGCAAGCAGAGACAATACAGACGCAGTTGAAGCCCCTTTCAGTTGTGGAAAGAATGAAGCGATCCCAAAAATAGTGCACCACCCAACAATAGGTCCACACTATCTAGAGCAGAGTTATGGAAGTAACTCAAAATCTCCAACCTGTACAGGATGAGGCTTGCCAATTGTTCATAGAGATCGAAGTCCAAGGAGCAGAACTGGAGCAAGTTGTCACTGCAGCTAAACAACGACTAGAGGGACCTGTCAACGAAGCTATTATCCAAGAGTTCACTAAACAAGAGGTCGTGGCACAACAAAAAGTCGAAGCAACTCGAGCCAAGGTCAAGGATTTTGAAGCAGAACTAACGATACCAGAGTGACTCGGGACGAGTCATAGGTGAGTGTTGGGGCCCTTTTGGCTCTTAACCAAGTTTTCTGGATTCTTGGTCATGTTTGACCTATTTTTGGGACTTCGAAAGGCTGTCGAAGGCAGAACATAAGATGAAGCAAAGATCATGGGATCTCGACCCCTTTTTAGGGGCTTTTTTGGTTTTGGGCATATGTAACGGGTATGGGAATGTCGACCCATGGGTTTACCCATGTTTAGGTATGATTTTGTAATATAAATAGATGTCTAGACGATGTAAGGAAGGGAGACATCTATGTGATGTAGTGCTAAGTGCTAGTGTTCGATCTATGTGATCAAGAGTTGTAAGTGCTTTGTGCATATTGTGCGAGGCTTGCAGAGCTCAGTGCAAGTAAGTGTAAGAGATTAAGAACAGGCTTAATGATGTAACCTAGCTCGAGGAAGGAGGATATAATGAGGTGTGTAGATCTCCTATCCTCCGCGGAGTAGAGTTTTTGTGGCTCTGTGCATGTAACTAATTGAAGAAGCTAATAAATAAGACAAAGAGTTGGTGGATGTAGCCCCAGGGTGGGGGTGAACCACATACATCCTGTGTTGTGACTGCTTTGTGCTTTATGGTTGCTTTCTTGTCTATGTGATTTAATGCTTAGTGCGATGTTAGATGATAGATGAGTCTGATATGATAGCTTAGTGATGAATGATGTGAATGAATGTTAGATTTGACTTCTATAAATATGATTAGTGCTTGAATCCATTGGATTTGTGTAAATGTTGCGCTGATCTGTTACTAGGATTTAACTGTGAAACTAAGGCTGGATATTGATGAATGATAACTTCTAAGTGCTTTGTTAAGTGTCAGAATCATAGATCTGTGTCCCATCTAAGGTTGCAGATATCTGAGTTCTGCAACCACCCCTGCCTCTACCTCGGGTGAGACTTCATTTTCTTCGCAGGTGTTGCTGAAAGGACCGGTAGTTAGGGATTTGTTGGTGCAATGTTGTAGCGTTGAACCCTGGGTTTGCCCCTGTGCCAACAAATACCATATGCTAATGTAGTAGGAAGTCTAATGTATGTGATGGTTAGTACAAGGCCAAACATTTCACATGCAGTTGGGGTTGTCAGCAGATATATAGAAAATCCAGATAAAGAGCACTGGGCAGTAGTGAAATGGGTTCTTCGGTATCTGAGGGGTACAAGTGATTATTGTATCACCTATAACAATGGTTGTGAGTTAGTCTGTGTATATGTTGATTATGATTTTGCAGGTAATCTGGACAAGAGAAGGTCAACTTCAGGGTATGTCTTTACTCTTGCAAGTGGAACCATTAGTTGGATGTCAAAGCTACAAAACATTGGTGCTTTATCCACTATAGAAGCAGAATATGTAGCTCCTTCAAATGCTTTCAAAGAGGCCATTTGGTTGAAAGGTTTGTTTGGTGAGTTTAGAAGGATGCAGGACAAAGTAAAGTTACTTTGTGATAGTTAGAGTGTTATTCACTTGGATAATAATCCATCCTATCACAGTAAAACAAAACATATACCTATCAAGAACCATTTTGTAAGACAAGTCATCGATGAAGGTGGAGTCTCTCTTAAGAAAGTGCATACAAAAGAGAACTGCGCAGACATGTTCACAAAACCAGTACTGTTAGAGAAGCTATGATGGTACTTGACTTCTCTTGGCTTGCAAAAAAGGTGACGAACAAAAGCAGGAGCAAGGTATCAGGTTAATTGTTGTCAAGGTGGAGATTGTTGAATATGCCAACGAATTTCCCAGATTTAGTAGATATGAGCAGATTTAGTGGAGCCTTTTTTGTGGTAGTTTGTTCAACCAAATCCTCCAATTTGGTATGAACGCACAAGTTTAGAATTAGTTATGTAACTAATCAAATTCTGTTCATTATTGATGTAAGCCTGTAGCGACATAAAGGGGAATTGAGGAAGTGGTGTAATGAGAGGTGTGTGAGATGAGTGTGAGCCTGCTGTAGTCTCCTTGATGTGAATAATAAGACAACTGATACCTATGCTTGGTGGACATAGCCCAATGTTTGCGTGAACCACGTAAATTGTTGTGTTTCTCGTTTGCATTCTTATTGATTGTCTTATGTGATATTTGTGTTTCCGCATTTGCAAATTTCAACAAGTGGCATCAGAGCTGGTTGGAAGAGAGGACGCTGAGAGCGTCAAAATTTGAAGGAGCAACAACAATAGCTTGAGGTGCGTCTATTCCCAAATTTCCCTAGGTCTCTCTTCTCGAAGGTCGCGGCGGCCACTAGTAAACACTTCACGCACGGGTAAATTTCAAGATCTCCGCAGTCCAGCCATACGGGAGGTCCGACGACCCTTTGTAGTACGTAGGTCACTCACTTGAGAAGTGCTAAAACTTTAGTGTATGTGTTAATATTTTTGGAGTGAAAAAATATTTTTTGCTATGGTATACCACATAATACCTTTTTTAAAGGGATGGCATATTATTTAAAGGATTAAAGGCTTTGTTTTTTGAAAGGATTAAAGGCCTTTTTTTAAATATTGTATGCATAAACGATATGGTGGAATGGTGGATGCTTATTTTCGAATGGTTGAATGCAATGGTATGATGAGAGTACTATGCATAAAGAGATATTAAAATATTTTAATATTTTAATATGCATAAAGTTTGAATTTCCTTGGATTTGGTAAAAAGGTATCAAAATATTTTATTGAGGAATAAAATATTTTTTTTTAAAAAACCTTTTCACCATTAAGTTTTTGGGTTCAATCTTTAAACATAAAATAAGGTTATTTCTCATATAAAGCCTTGGTTATTACAAGCATTGGTGTTTTTTTATGTTTCCTCTAATGGAAAAGATGCAAAGTGCTATGTTCGAAATTGAAAAATTCAACGGCAAGAACAATTTCGAGATCTGGAAGGTTAAGATGCACGATCTCCTCATGCAACAAGGCATGGTGAAGGCGCTTTTGGGAAAATCAAAACAACCCACATCCATAACAGACAAAGACTGGGATGAGATGGATGCGAGAGCATTGAGTGCCATACACCTATGTTTGGCCGATGATGTACTGTTCAACATTGTTACAAAGAAGACAACAGTCGGTTTGTGGTCAAAGTTGGAAAGTCTGTACATGAATAAATCCTCGACGAACATGATTTTCCTAAAAAGACAATTGTATAGTTTGCGCATGAAGGAAGGTAGGAAGATAACTGATCATTTAAATACCTTTAATACTCTCTTCGTTCATTTGACTAGCATGGGAGTGAAATTCGAATCTGAAGATAAGGAGATTACATTATTATGTTCTTTTCCCGTGTCATGGGATCATTCTGTTACCTCTATTAGTTTTAGTTCAACATAAAGTATTGAGTTTGATGACATTGTTGGAGCTTTACTGTCTAAGGAAACAAGGAAGAAATACAATATAGAAACCTCTACATCTGAGGCGATGGTGATCAGAGGAAGACCTAAAGAAAGAGGACACAGTCAGAGGGATTTCTCTCTGTCAAAGTCGATGGGCAGAAAGAGCAAGCTTAAGTGCTGGTTTTGTGGCAATTCAGGACACCCAAAGAAGGACTGTTGGAAGCAACAACAAGCCTCTAAACAAGACCCTCCTGTTGTCGCCCTTATGCACACTTGCAGACGTGAGCTAAGTTCCGCTCACTTAGTGTGCCCTCGGAGACACAATGTCTAAGTTCTTTCCCACACTGTCACCTTGACAAGAACTTCTTCCGTCTAGGCTTACTCCTAGGGAAGCCAAGGGGGGTTGTCCCTAGTTACTAAGTTAATTTTAATTACAATGTTCTAGGAGTTAGTTTTATTTCTTTATAGGCCAAAGGGAAACTAGCCTAAGATGACAAGAAGCAATGCAAGTGCAAGTCTACTTCTAAATGTGAGGCATCCCTTTCCCTAAGTCAACTAAAGACTAGTGCTTAAGTGTTGGGCTATGGGGTCAACTATGTTTGAGGGTTGTTCGTTACAAAAAGTATTACAATTGAATCAAATCAAACTACCCAAACCCCAAAGATTAGAATTATACAAATGGTCATACAAGTTTACAACAAAATGAGATATACAAAGATATACAATAGATACAAGATATACAAGAGATAGAAGAATTCACACCCTAGGGCCAAGCATGCCCCAAGTGGCACTTACTCCACTTGGACTGCCTTCACTGGCTTCTAACCACAAAAGCACTCAAGGATCAAATAAGTGATGCCTCCCCAAGCGGGATACTCAATCACTTATATATCCACACCACAACAATGATAATTAAACAGATATTCAATGAAACATAAACCAATGTATCACATCACCATGAAAGAATAAGCAAGTAGTTGCAAGTAAAAGATGTAACAGTAAGATTATCACAAGTGTGTTGTCCTATCAATACATCTACTTCCCCAACATACACAAGTGTGATCTATTTAACTAGTGTTCTTCTTAAATATTTTAGATTCCCAACCCCCTAACTATGTGTGTGTCTCAACTTCCACTTCTGCCAAATAACTGCCCGGTGCTCAAGATACTGGGCTTTTACCCCCAGCCTAGCTTCCAAGGTCAGCCCGTCACTTCACCACAATAAGAAGTAGTCAGAGGGAGGATCTCCCCAACGAAATCATGGGACGGTCCCCCGCCACGTCCCCCAAAGACTGTCCCTCTTACCCGTTTTAGATGGCAGAATAAGTTGTTGAAGACCTCTAGAATGTTGCTAAGTGTTTTAGGGACCCTCGGGTGGGTCTTTAGGTGAGTTGGGTTCGTTTTGGACAAGTTTTAAGCACTTATATTTTACTGTTTTAGCGAATGGCCGTGAGCAATATTGTCCAAAACGAAAGCTTGAGAGATTGCAATTACACCATCATTGACATGTAAAGATAAGCAATGTGTAAGAAAATGTTTAAACCATCAATGTATCATCACATGTGAAACAAATTAACCATATAACTATGAACCATGAAGCATGTAAGATGATTAAAGATAATTGCAATGAGTTGAGATGTGTATAAGCTTAGAAGATAAGTAAACAATGAGCAAAATAACTAAACCATTCACATCTAAACTATAGGCACCATGAGATATATGTGTTTAAACCATCTAAGCTAGCATCACAAGTAAGTTATTTATGAGATAGTGAAAGATTAAACCATTAACCAATACGTGTGATACGCTAGCAATGTAAACGAAATATAAACCTTAGAGCATAAGATGATTAAACCATGAGCAATACTAGATGATGTGAGTTACCAGCAATATGTTAAGTTTGTATGAGAGCTCAAGAGTTAAGGGATTTAGTCACAAGCATAAGTGTCTAAGCTATCATCATCAAACTATCAACAAGATGGTCACATGCATTCAAGGTGTGTGAGACCCAAGAGGCCGTGAGCATCTATACCATAAACATGTGAACATCAAAACCAAATTTAATGTGTGTTAAGTGTTGGACAGACCACCTTAGGCCCTGAGCAATAAGGTTGTGAGGTGAGTGTTTATGTGAGCAAAATATATGTTGAATGATTGAGGCTTTAGAACCATAAACGTTGATCAATAAACCTTATGTTAAATGTACCTACTTCACAAATACTAAACCATAAAACATCAACACCTATATATGTGAAGTATTTACTGTCAAACTGTGATCAAGGTAGTGAGCTTAAGTGTGTGATCAGATTGTGATCAATTGTAAATATTGTGTATGAGTACTTGAAACTTGAAATGCTACCCACCAGCAATCATACCATGAATATGTCAAACACTTAAACCAAATCTGACTGCGTTGTATGCTAAGCAAGCTATACTAGGCCGTGGGTGAGAAGTGCAAGATGAGGTCGAGAGCAAAGGCACACTAGGCCGTGGGCTGTTTAGGGGCTAAGCCTTGAGGGATGAGCTGTGAGCAAAGAAGGTGAGGCCGTGACCTCAACAACAATCAAAACCGTGACCAAGGGGGCTGTTGAGCCGTGAGTAAAAGAGGCCCTAAAGGGTAAGGCCGTGAGGGTTAGACCGTGGCCTCAAAGGAGGCAGGCCGTGAGCACTTAAGTGCTATGCCGTGGGCTAAGAGGTGCCTCCAAAATGTGTGTAAAACTCAATCCAAACCACTTAAAAGAAAAGTGCTAAGTTACTTAAGTGAAATAGTTTATGAAAACAATGAACTTAGCAATATAAAGAGCTCTAGATCATCAACATTCCATATGCATCTAAAACAAGCTAGATAACTCAAAAGATAATAGATCTAAGGCAAGTTACCACATTTAAGTTATATAACCATTAAGCATGAGAAATCATAAGCACATGAAAGGTTAGAAGTAAAACTAAACTTGTAAACGAAAGATTAGCTAAGAGGTGATCAAGTTCTAAGCTAGACAAACACCACAAGTTGATTTCCTTAAGCCAAGGCGATATTGGGGATGACTCCCCCAAGGTGCCGGCAAGTGAAACTACCACTACCAAGATAAACTTGCTCAGAAAAGGAGGGCTTTGAGTCCTTATAACTCTGATGAACCAGAGAGTCCTTGAATGTGGACTAAGGACAATCTGCTGGCTTGCTCCTCAGGCAATAACTATCTTGATAATGCTAGCAAGCATTTAGATTTATCTTATACAAAATAATGAAAGAATGATGTGAAAATGATATACAAGCTAATCTAGATGTTATATCAAGAAAAGAATGACTAACTAAACTAGGTTACTTTTATGGCCCAAAACTACTTAGAAAACTTCAGAAATTTATGGAGAGACAAGATAGAAGAGGAGAGATGTTACCCAAGCTCAAGAAGAGCAAGCTTGGAAGCCTCCTAGGTGTTGTATGCAGTATATACTTCCAAAATATGACGCTGCCCTGCAAAATCAGCAAGCAAAAGCTTGCTGATATCACTGCAAAACACCAAGAAAAGTTACAGAAATTTTCTGTGTAAACACAGAAAATTTCTAGCAAACAAATATGATAGAAAGATTATAATTTTGACCTATCTAAGACCAATATATTAGCTGAAAAATAAGTTGGAATGAATGCAAAAGAGAATATGATAAAGGAAAGAAGTTTTGGAGTGTTTGTGAGCTTCAAGAGTAGACTTCTCCACAAGCACTACCCAAGTGAAACCCTTGAAAATGACCTGCAAAATCTTAGTGCAAATACAAATATGGTATAGATAGTTTTCTTTGATCAACAATAGGAGGAGATAACTACAATCCTAAGTTATCAAAGATAAACATAAACTAGCAATGACAACATTTAACTAGTTTACCCAAGCAAGACAACTTGTACCCAAGATCTAATTACCATAGACAAATCCACAAAAAGTTAGCAATATCACCTCATATGCTTGGAATGTAAAGGATAACAATAAACACACCAATGATCCTCCAAAGATTTTTCTCATTACCAAGAATTGGAGAGTTGTTGTAGCCACTAGTTTGCTACAAGGCCTCCAAGAGCAATGAATGGATGGCAAAATGGCAAGAGCAAGAAGATGGAGTTGTGAAAAATTTCAGCATAATAGTGTTAGCAAAAGATTGGTGAAGAAAGAATGAGGGGGAGGGTTCCTTTTATACCCCAAGAGGTAAAAGGAAAGGACTTGGATCAATGCCAAGTGTCAAAGAGAGAGAAAGAGAACAAATCTCAAGAAAGGGGCGCCCTTAGTAAGGGAGAGAGAACCCACTTGCCAAAAATAGCAAGTGGAGTGAGTTAGGTGAGTTGTAACCAACTCACAACCAAAGGGGGCGCACCAAGAGAGAGAAAAAGGTGGGCGGCTAGGTTAGGAAAAGGTTTTGGGAAGTGGAAAGGTCCCAAAAGGGAGCCTAGGGTAAGGGAAAGACAACCCACTTGCTAAATTTAGAGCGTGGGTTAGGTTTAGGGTCAAGGGAGTAACTCCCTAACCAATGGTGCGCTAGAAGAGGAGGGGCGTGAGGTTTTCTAGGAGGAGAGTTAGTTAGGAAGGGGGGTTAGGCTAGGTAAAGGGTTAGGGTTTTAGCTTTTAGGGTTTTGGTAAGCTTGGGAGGGCGCACCACACATGTGGGTGCCTCTTTTCCTGTTCCAAGGGGTAAAACAAGGAAATTAGTTAGTGAGGGTCGAAATTCCCCCTTAGGGCAAGGTAAAAGATGGTCAAAAAGTGAATTAATAGGTTAAATTAAGTTGAGAGAAGGTTAGGATGGGTTTGGGTAGGTTAGGAGGGTCTAACTTGCTCATTGCCACCTTAACATCCCTTCACTAACTCTAAATTACAATGTTTTTGTGATATCTTAATAATATCACCTTAGCAATTAAAATTGTTGTTATTGACTCTAACTGACTCTGAGTGGACTAAGACCATGTTAACTTAGTCTGACTGAGCTGAAACTTGGTCAGTGGGTGTAGGGAGTGCTATTCCATTCATTTTGAGCAC
>ML782810.1:137594-186503 GCA_009831015.1 Picea engelmannii
TTTTACAATATTAAGCTCAAAAAATAATTAATTAATTAAATTTTAAATAATTTAATTAATTAAAAAAAACTACTCTAGACTCGTCGGAATTCCGCAAAACTCAAGACACTGCCTGGCATGGTCATTTACAATATTCCTAAAATGTTACTCAATGAACGAGACCACCAGAGTGCCTTCCACCACTTTGGAGGAAGCCTGTGGAGGGAAAAACTCAAGGGAAGTCGGCCAGGAGCTTGTCTGGTCGACAACCTGAGAATAAAAAATCCTCGATGAAAGGAACTCCCCTGATGACACATCCAAGGTACCTGACCTAACTATGATCCATGCAGACATTATTACATTATATACCCATGCAGGGGTGCAGAAATTCCGTTTACAAAAATTTAAGTGCTGGTGTATAGAAACACCCAGTAGAACCATCTCTTTCTCTGACTTAGGATAATCTTCATGATAATGAGTTGACCTCTGTGCTAAACAGGCGTTCAACACCTCCAAAAGAGACAAAGGAAGCAAATGCAACCGAAATAGGTTTAACAACAGGTTCATGTATGTCTGATGAAGTTTTATCCATTAGTATTCATTCACGTTATGATCAAAACTGGTTATTAGATTCTTGTGCTTCAAACCACATGTGTCTTCATAGACACTGGTTTATTATTTATCAGTCTATAGATGATGCAATATTTTACATGGGAAATGATATCTCGTTTAAAGTAGCGGGAATTGGTAGCATTCGAATTAAGATGTTTGATGGAACTGTTAAAATATTAACTGATGTAAGACATGTACCTAAGCTTAGGAAGAACCTAATATCTTTGGGAGTATTAGATACATGAGGTTATAAGATTATTGTTCAAGGTGGAGTTATGAAGGTCTACAAAGGAATTCTACTGGTTATGAAAGCAAAGAAGGTTGGTAACCTGTTTCTGTTAGAAGGGAGGACTGAATCAGATCATGCAACAACGGTATCTAAGACCGACAATGATTGTGTTCAACTGTGGCATCAACAGTTGGGCCATATGAGAGAACAAGGATTAAAGGTATTATTTGATCGCAAGTTACTTCCTAGTCTAAAGTGTTTAAATTTAGATTTCTGCAAGCACTGTGTTTATGGAAAACAGAATAGGCAGAAATTTAAAACTGAAAGACATACTAGTAAGGGAATTCTTGACTATATGCATTCTAATGTTTGGGGACCATCCCCTACTATTTCATATGGAGGATCATCATATTTTGTAACTTTTATAGATGATTTCTCTAGGAAGCTGTGGATCTATATGTTAAAGAGTAAGGATGATGTATTTACAGTTTTCAAGCAGTTTAGAGATTTAGTGGAAAAGAGCATTGGTAGATCTATTAAATGTTTAAGAACTGATAATGGTGGTGAATTTAAGTCAATGGAGTTTGAGAATTATTTCAAGGAATTTGGGATCGATAGGCATAAAACCACTGCCTATACTCCTCAACAAAATGGAGTTGTTGAACGCATGAACATGACTCTTCTAGAGAGAGCAAGGAGTATGCTGAGTAACGCCAAATTATAGCAGGAACTGTGGGCAGACATTGTATCTACAACTTGTTATCTGGTAAATCGATCACCATCAACAATAATAGAATGAAAAATTCTAGAAGAGCTATGGACATGTCACCCTTGTAGTTATTCCAATCTTAAAGTTTTTGGTTGTGAAGCCTATGCTCTAATTCCGAAACATTAGCGTTCTAAATTAGATCCAAAATAAAAAAAGGCTTATCTTTGTTGGATATGGTGATGGTATTAAGGGGTATAGGTTGTGCCATCTTACTGCCCACAAGATCATCATTAACAAAGATGTAATATTTGATGAATCATTTCTCATCAAATCAAATGTAGATGTTCAAATGAAACAGGAAGAAGCACCAAAGTATACACAAATTCAGTTTGAAACCAATGAAGGTGAACATGAACAAGTTTTAGAAGATGTTCATGAAGAGTATTCTGCAACAAAGGAAGACATGGTCGATGATGACAGTCAACAGATTATGGATGAGACACAAACTTCCCTAAGGAGGTCTACACAGGTCAGAAATCCTCCAAGAAGGTATGATGATTTTTTTTCATTAGTTTCTTTGATTACTAATGGCGATGAACCTTCGTGCTATCAGGAAGATGTGAAGGGTTATAACAGTGATAAATGGAAAGTAGCGATGAAGGATGAAAGTAAGGCATTAGAGAGGAATTCTACATGCGATCTGGTAGAACTTCCAAGAGACAAACAAACTGTAGGTTGCAAGTGGGTCTACAAGCTAAAGAAGGGTGTTGATGATAAGGTGGAAAGGTACAAAGCAAGGCTGGTTGCGAAAGGGTATTCTTAGAAATAAGTTATTGACTTTCATGAGATTTTTTCACGAGTTGTAAAGACTGTTTCAATTCAAATTGTGTTAGCATTAGTTGCATTTCTCTATTTGGAGTTGGATCAACTAGATGTTAAAACTGCTTTCATACATGGATATTTGGATGAGGAAATTTACATGGAACAACCTGAAGGGCTCGTTCAGAATCACAGCAAGAAATTTGTTTGCAGGCTCAATAAATTATTGTATGGTCTGAGGCAGTTGCCCAGACAATGGTACAAGAAATTTGACTCTTTCATGGTGAGCCAGAAGTATACAAGGAGTGAGTATGATCATTGTGTCTACTTTAAGAAATTGAATAATGGCATATTCATTATCGTAGTATTGTATGTTGATGATATCCTTTTAGAAAGAAAAAGTATAACTGAGATCAACAGGTTAAAGGCTCAGATGGCTAGGATGTTTGATATGAAAGATATAGGAGCAACAAGGCAAATTTTGGGCATGGAGATATTCAGAGACAGGAGGAATGGTAAGCTTTGGTTGTCACAACAAAAGTATGTTGAGAAGATAGTTTTGAGGCTTGGTATGAACGATATGAAACCAATTTCAGTACCTTTGGCTTCCCATTTTAAGATTTCTTCAAGTTTATGTCCTAGTACAAAAGAAGAAAAAAAATATATGTCTCGAATACCATATGCAAATGCAGTAGGAAGTCTAATGTATGCGATGGTTAGTACAAGACTAGGCATTTCACATGCAGTTGGAGTTGCTAGCAGGTATATGGAAAATCCAGATAAAGAGTACTGGGTAGCAGTGAAATGGGTTCTTCTGTATCTTAGGGGCACACGTGATTATTGTATCACCTATAACAGTGGTCGTGAGTTAGTCTGTGGATATGTTGATTCTGATTTTGCAGGTGATTTGGACAAGAGAAGGTCGAAATCAAGGTATGTCTTTACTCTTGTAGGTGAAGCTATTAGTTGGATGTCAAAGATACATAACATTGTTGCTTTATCCACTACATAAGCATAATATATAGCTGCTTCACATGCTTAGAAAGAGGCAGTTTGGTTGAAAGGTTTGTTTGGTGAGTTTGGAAGGATGCATGAAAAATTAAAGATACTTTGTGACAGTCAAAGTGCTATTCACTTGGCTAAGAATCCAACCTATCACAGTAAAATAAAACATATACCTATCAAGTAGCATTTTGTAAGACAGGTCATCGATGAAGGTGGAGTTTCTCTTGAGAAAGTGCATACAAAAGAGAACTGCGCAGACATGTTCACAAAACCAGTACTGTTAGAGAAGCTACGATGGTGCTTGGCTTCTCTTTGCTTGCAGAAAAGGTGATGAACAAAAGTAGGAGCAAGGTATCAGGTTAATTGTTGTCAAGGTGGAGATTGTTGAATATGACAACGAATTTCCCAGATTTAGTAGATATGAGAAGATTTAGTGGAGCCTTTTTTGTGGTATTTTGTTCAACCAAATCTGCCAATTTGGTATGAACGCACAAGTTTAGAATTAGTTATGTAACTCATATAATTCTATTCATTATTGATGTAAGACCGTAGAGGCATAAAGGGGAATTGAGGAAATGGTGTAATGAGAGGTGTGTGAGATGAGTGTGAGGCTGCTGTAATCTTCTTGATATGAATAATAAGACAACCGATACCTATGCTTGTTGGACGTAGCCCAACGTTTGGGTGAACCACGTAAATTGCTATGTTTCTTGTCTGCATTCTTATTGATTGTCTTATGCGATATTTGTGTTTCCGCATTTGAAATTTCAACAAGTAGTATCAGAGTTGGTTGGAAGAGAGGACATCGAGAGCGTCAAAATTTGAAGGAGCAACAACAGTAGCTCGAGGTGCGTCTATTCCAAAATTTCCGCAGGTCTCTCCTCTAGAAGGTCACGACGGCCACTAGTAAACAATTCACGCACGGGTAAATTTTGAGATCTCTGCAGTCCAGCCATACGGGAGGTGTGATGACCCTTTGAAGTACGCAAGCCACTCACTTGAGAGGTGCAAAAACTTTAGCGTATGTGTTAATATTTTTGGCGTGAAAAACTTTGGTGTGAAAAAATATTTTTTGCTATGGTATACCACAAAATACCTTTTTTAAAGGGATGGCATATTATTTAAAGGATTAAAGGCCTTTTTAAAAATATTGTATGCATAAATGGTATGGTCGAATGATGGATGCTTATTTTTGAATGGTTGAATGCAATGGTATGGTGAGAGTACTATGCATAAAGAGATATTCAAATATTTTAATATTTTAATATGCATAAAGTTTGAATTTCCTTGGATTTGGTAAAAAGGTATCAAAATATTTTATTGAGGAATAAAATATTTTTTTTAAAAACCTTTTCACCATTAAGTTTTTGGGTTCAATATTTAAACATAACATAAGGTTATTTCTCATATAAAGCCTTGGTTATTACAAGCAGTGGTGTTTTTTATGTTTCCTCTAATGGAAAAGACGCAGAGTGCTAAGTTCGAAATTGAGAAATTCGATGGCAAGAACAATTTCGAGATCTGGAAGGTTAAGATGCATGATCTTCTCGTGCAACAAGGCATGGTGAAGGCACTTTTGGGAAAAGAAAAATAGCCCACATCCATAATAGACGAAGACTAGGATGAGATGGATGCGAGAGCACTGAGTGCCATACGCCTATGTTTGGCCGATGATGTACTGTTCAACATTGTTACAGAGAAGACAAAAATTGGTTTGTGATCAAAGCTGGAAAGCCTGTACATGACGAAATCCTTGACGAACAAGATTTTTCGGAAAAGAAAATTGTACAGTTTGCACATGAAGGAAGGTACAAAGATAGCTAATCATTTAAATACCTTTAATACTCTCTTAGTTCAGTTGACTAACATGGGAGTGAAATTCGAATATGCAGATAAGGCAATTACATTATTATGTTCTTTGCTCGCGTTATGGGATCATTTTGTTACCTCTATTAAATTCAGTTCAACAGAAAGTATTGAGTTTGATGACATTATGGGAGCTTTATTGTCTGAGGAAACAATGAAGAAATCCAATCTATAAACCTCTACATATGAGGCGATGGTGATCAGAGGCAGACTTAAAGAAAGAGGACATGATCAGAGGTATTTCTCCTGGACAAAGTCGAAGGGAAGAAAGAGAAAGCTTAAGTGCTAGTTTTGTGGAAAATATGGACACCCGAAGAAGGACTATTGGAGGTGACAACAAGCCTCCAAAGAATACCCCACAAAAGAGATGAAGGAAGCAAATGCAACCTAAACAGGTTCAACAATAGGTTCAGGTATGACTGATGAAGTTTTATCAATTAGTATTGGTTTACATTATGATCAACAATGGTTATTAGATTCTGGTGCTTCAAACCACATGTGTCTTCATAGACACTGGTTTAGTACTTATCAGTCTATAGATGATGGAATAGTTTAAATGGGAAATGATATCTCGTGTAAAGTTGTGGGAATTGGTAGCATTCGAATTAAGATGTTTGATGGAATTGTTAAAATATTAACTGATGTAAGACATGTACCTGAGCTTAGGAAGAACCTAATCTCTTTGGGAGTCTTAGACACAATAGGTTATTTGAGTATTTTTCAGGGTGGATTTATGAAGGTCTACAAAGGAATTCTACTGGTTATGAAGGCAAAGAAGGTTGGTAACCTATTTCTATTAGAAGGGAGGGCTGAATCAGATCATGCGACAATTGTGTCTGAGAACAACAATGATTCTGTTCGACTGTGGCATCAACAGTTGGGCCATATGTGCGAACAAGGATTAAAGGTATTATCTGATCGCATGTTACTTCCTAGTCTAAAGTCTTTAAAGTTGGATTTCTGCAAGAACTGTATTTATGGAAAACATAATAGGAAAAAATTTAAAACCGGAAGACATACCAATAAGGGAGTTCTTGACTATATCCATTCTGATGTTTGGGGACCATCCCCTACTATTTCATATGGAGGATCATCATATTTTATAACTTTCATAGATGATTTCTCTAGGAAGGTGTGGATCTATATGTTAAAGAGTAAGGCTGATGTATTTAAAGGTTTCAAGCAGTTTAGAGATTTAGTGGAAAAGAGCACTGGTAGATCCATTAAATGTTTAAGAACCGATAATGGTGGTGAATTTACGTTAATGGAGTTTGAGAATTATTGCAAGTAATTTGGGATCGATAGGCATAAAACCACTATCTATACTCCTCAATAAAATGGAGTTGTTGAACGCATGAACAAGACTCTTCTAGAGAGAGCAAGGAGTATGCTCAGTAACGCCAAATTGCAGCAGGAACTGTGGGATGGAGCTGTATCTACAAATTGTTATCTGGTAAATCGATCACCATCAACAACAATAGAATGAAAAATTTCTGAAGAGGTATGGACATGTCACCCTTGTAATTATTCTAATCTTAAATTTTTTGGTTGTGAAGCCTATGCTCTAATTCCGAAACATCAACATTATAGATTAGATCCAAAATAAAAAAAAGGCTTATATTTGTTGGATATGGTGATGGTATTAAGGGGTACAGGTTGTGGGATCCTATTGCCCACAAGATCACCATTAACAAAGATTTAATATTTTATGAATCATCTCTCATCAAATCAAATGTAGATGTTCAAATGAAACAGGAAGAAGCACCAAAGTATCAACATATTTAGTTTGAAACCAATGAAGGTGAACATGGACAAGTTTTAGAAGATGTTCATGAAGATTCTCCTGCAACAGAGGAAGACATGGTTGATGATGATAGTCAACAGATTGTGGATGAGACTCAAACTTCCCTAAGGAGGTCTACACAGGTCAAAAATCCTCCAAGAAGGTATGATGATTTTGTTTCATCAATTTCTTTAAGTACTAATGATGATGAAACTTCGTGCTATCAGGAATATGTGAAGGGTTCGAACAATGATAAATGGAAAGAAGCGATGAAGGATGAAATGAAGGCATTAGAGAGAAATGATACATGGGACCTAGTAGAACTTCCAAGAGACAGAAAAACTGTAGGTTGCAAGTGGGTCTACAATCTGAAGAAGGGTGTTGATGATAAGGTGGAAAGGTAGAAAGCAAGGATGGTTGCGAGAGGGTATTCTCAGAAAAAAGTTATTGACTTTCATGAGATTTTTTCACCAGTTGTAAAGACTGTTTCAATTCGAATTGTGTTAGCATTAGTTGCATTGCTTGATTTGGAGTTGGAGCAACTAGATGTTAAAAATGCTTTCTTACATGGATATTTGGATGAGGAAATTTACATGGAACAACCTGAAGGGTTCGTTCAGAATCGCAGTAAGAAATTTGTTTGCAGGATCAAGAAATCATTGTATGGTCTAAGGTAGTCGCCCAGACAATGGTAAAATAAATTTGTCTATTTCATGGTGAGCCAAAAGTATACAAGGAGCGAGTATGATCATTGTGTCTTCTTTAAGAAATTGAATAATGGAATATTCATTATATTAGTATTTTATGTTGATGATATGCTTTTAGCAAGAAAAATCATAACTGAGATCAACAGGTTAAAGGTTCATATGGCTAGGACGTTCGATATGAAAGATCTAGGAGTAGCAAGGAAGATTTTGGGAATGGAGATATTCAAAGACATGAGGAAGGGTAAGCTTTGGTTGTCACAACAAAAGTATGTTGAGAAGATACTTTTGAGGTTTGGTATGAATGATGTGAAACCAGTTTCAGTCCCTTTGGCTTCCCATTTTAAGCTTTCTTCAAGTTTATGTCCTAGTACAAAAGAAGAAAAGGAATATATGTCTCGAATACCATATGCTAATGCAGTAGGAAATCTAATGTATGTGATGGTTAGTACAAGGCCATACATTTCACATGCAGTTGGGGTTATCAACATGTATATGGAAAATCCAGATAAAGAGCACTGGGAAAAAGTGAAATGGGTTTTTCGGTATCATAGGGGCACACGTGATTATTGTATCACCTATAACAGTGGTCGTGAGTTAGTCTGTGGATATGTTGATTCTGATTTTGTAGGTGATTTGGACAATAGAAGGTCGACTTCAGGGTATGTCTTTACTCTTGAAGGTGGAGCTATTAGTTGGATGTCAAAGTTACAGAACATTGTTGCTTTATCCACTACAAAAGAAAAATATGTAGCTGCTTCACATGCTTGCAAAGAGGTAGTTTGGTTGAAAGGTTTGTTTGGTGAGTTTGGAAGGATGAAGGACAAAGTAAAGTTGCTTTGTGACAGTCAGAGTGCTATTCACTTGGCGAAGAATCCAGCCTATCATAGTAAAACAAAACATATACCTATCAAGTACCATTTTGTAAGACAGGTCATCGATGAAGGTGGAGTCTCTCTTGAGAAAGTGCATACAAAAGAGAACTGCACAGACATGTTCACAAAACCAATACTGTTAGAGAAGCTACGATGGTTCTTGGCTTCTCTTGGCTTCCAGAAAAGGTGATGAATAAAATCAAGAGCAAGGTATCAGGTTAATTGTTGTCAAGGTGGAGATTGTTGAATATGCCAACAAATTTCCTAGATTTAGTAGATAATAGCAGATTTAGTGGAGCCTTTTTTGTGGTAGTTTGTTCAACCAAATCTTCCAATTTGGTATGAACGCACAAGTTTAGAATTAGTTATGTAACTAATCTAATTTTGTTAATTATTGATGTAAGCCCATAGAGGCATAAAGGGGAATTGAGGAAATGGTGTAATGATAGGTGTGTGAGATGAGTGTGAGCTTGCTGTAATCTCCTTGATCTGAAGAATAAGACAATCGATACCTATGCTTGGTGGAAGTAGCCCAACGTTTGGGTGAACCATGTAAATTGTTGTGTTGCTTGTTTGCATTCTTATTGATTGTCTTATGTGATATTTGTGTTTCCGCATTTGCAAATTTCAACAAGTGGTATCAGAGATGGTTGGAAGAGAGGACGTCGAGAGCGTCAAAATTCGAAGGAATTTGAAGGAGCAACAACAGTACCTCAGGGTGAGTCTATTCCCAAATTTCCGCAGGTCTCTCCTCTCGAAGGTCACGGCGGTCACTAGTAAACACTTCACGCATGGGTAAATTTTGAGATCTCCATAGTCCAGCCATACGGGAGGTGCGTCGGCCCTTTGAAGTACGCAGACCACTCACTTGAGAGGTGTGGATGCCCTTTGAAGTACGCAGGCCACTCATTTGAGAAGTGCAGAAACTTTAGCGTATGTGTTAATATTTTTGGCTTGAAAAATATTTTTTTCTATGGTGTACGACGGAATACCTTTTTTAAAGGGATGGCATATTATTTAAAGGATTAAAGGCTTTGTTTTTTGAAAGGGTTAAAGGCCTTTTTAAAAATATTGTATGCATAAATGGTATGGTCGAATGGTGGATGCTTATTTTCGAATGGTTGAATGCAATGGTATGGTGAGAGTACTATGCATAAAGAGATATTAAAATATTTTAATATTTTAATATGGATAAAGTTTGAATTTATTTGGTAAAAGGGTATCAATTTTTTTTTTTGAGGAATAACATATTTTTTTTTTAAATATTTTGTTTTAAAAACCTTTTCACCATTAATTTTTTGGGTTCAATCTTTAAACATAACATAAGGTTATTTCTCATATAAAGACTTAGTTATTTCAAGTAGCGGTGTTTTTTTATGTTTCCTCTAATGGCAAAGATGCAGATTGCTAAGTTTGAAATTGAGAAATTCAATGGCAAGAACAATTTCAAGATCTGGAAGGTTAAGATGCATGATTTGCTCATGCAACAAGGCATGGTGAAGGAACTTTTGGGAAAAGAAAAACAACCTACATCCATAATAGACGAAGACTGGGATGAGATGGATGCGAGAGCACTGAGTGCCATGCCCCTATGTTTGGCCGATGATGTATTGTTCAACATTGTTACAGAGAAGACAACAACCGATTTGTGGTCAAAGCTGGAAATCCTATACATGACGAAATCCTTGACAAACAAGATTTTCCTGAAAAGACAATTGTACAGTTTGTGCATGAAGGAAGGTACGAAGATAGCTGATCATTTAAATACCTTTAATAGTCTCTTAGTTAAGTTGACTAGCATGGGAGTGAAATTCAAATCTGAAGATAAGGCAATTACATTATTATGTTCTTTGCCCGTGTCATGGGATCATTTTGTTACATCTATTAGTTTCAGTTCAACAGAAAGTATTGAGCTTGGTGACATTGTTGGAGCTTTACTGTCTGAGGAAACAAGGAAGAAATCCAATCTAGAAACCTATACATCTGATGCGATGGTGATTAGAGGCAGACCTAAAGAAAGAGGACATGGTCAGAGGGATTTTTCTCGGTCAAAATCGAAGGGCAGAAAGAGCAAGCTTAAGTGCTGGTTTTGTGGCAAATCTGGACACCTGAAGAAGGACTATTGGAAGCGACAACAAGCCTCCAAAGAAGGCCCTCGAAAAGAGACGAAGGAAGAAAATGCAGCCGAAACAGGTTCAACAACAGGTTCAGGTATGACTGATGAAGTTTTATTAATTATTATTGGTTCACGTTATGATCAACAATGGTTATTATATTCTGGTGCTTCAAACCACATGTGTCTTCATAGACACTGGTTTATTACTTATCAGTCTATAGATGATGGAATAGTTTAACAGGATTGCTGTTTGTTGTGTCTTTAGCAGGCTTCGTTTATATGGAAGGCTGATCAGGGATGTCAGACTTCCCTTCTTTCTTCTTATACCGGAGGTTGTATTTATTGGGATTTCTATTGGCCTTCTCCCCCTTACTCAACTCATTTATTTGTCTGTTCATGAGGGACTCTTCGTATGCAGATTGAGTTAAATTGGGAAATGGGGAGGTGTCTCCAATACAATGAATTTCAGGGTCAAGCTCCTCTTCTTCCCTTTCTTCATCAGTAACAAGGTTGTTTTGGAGAGGGGTTTGAATTTTCTAATCATTTCTATCTCTGTTCCCTTGCTCTCTTGGTATAATATGAGGAGCATTGTTGTTCGGCCTCGTGAAGTTGCCTCTATTATCAATGTTTTTGGGATTTTTGTATGTTTTCTTCCCTTATGTTCTCATCTTCTCCATATCTACAGACAAGGACTTTACCATATTGTTCAATTCATCCACTTGAGTGTGAGCTACAGAGGAACCAGAGGTTGAGGCCTCATATCTCCCTCTTCCTCTGTCTCTGTCGGCTTTGCTCCTAAGCCTGTCAACTACCAACACATTGGATTCTACTTCTAGGGCTTCATCTTCCATATTAGCTAAGGAAGTAGCTCTTCTCTCTCTAAGCAGGAGGCAGAAATCAGGGTCAAAATCACTAACATAAGTGATTTTGGCAAAGGCCTCTGTGGGCTTTATCTCAGCAGGGATCTTATTGTACATTTTGTTGAACCTTTTGGAGAGATCAGAGATAGATTCCCCCTCTTTCCTCTTCAGGGACCCAAACTCAGTGATATAGTACATAAAGTCCTTTTTATCCCCCCACTGCCTCAAGAAGGCATCATCTAGAGCTTCAATACCAACAATATATCCAGGGGTCAATCCCCTAAACCAGTTCCTAACTTCACCATCAAGGCTCTGGATAAAGACTCTCATCAAGACATATTCATTTTCAATATTTAGATTGTCTGCATAGCTGTAGAAGGAAACAAGGTGCTCTTCAGCAGTTATGTCCTCTTCTCTAGTGAATTTAGGCATATATTTTAGATAATCTCTAGCAGGGAGAGCATTCATGGGCTGCGGTAAGACCATAGGGGCATATATTGCAGCCACTATGGCGTCCATTCTGTTTCTAGGAGGATTAGCACCTTCCATAGAGATGATAGGTGGAGGAGAATTAAGAGGAGAAGGTATTAGAACAAGGGAGACCAGAACTAAGTTTCCAAGTGGAAAGGGAAACAACAGAGGATTCAGATAAAAGGCTTCAGGGCTAGAGGGGACATAGGTCTCCCTTTCTGTGGTAGAAACAACAGTAATAGGAGGAGGAGTAGTAAAGCCTAGGGTAGGAAAATATTCAGAGGTGTTGGGCCTAAACCACGATACAACTTCAGGGGAGAGGGAGTGACAGATATCTTTCCCTCCAATCCCAGAACAGGAGGGGAAAACTCAACATGAACACTCCCAAAATTTAAAGTTCGGGAAACTCCAACATAAGGTATAACAATAGAATGAGATGCAAAGATTGGAATTCCTATAGGATAATGAAAATCATCAGAAACACTTGATTCAGTAGCAGAGGTACCTCCATGAAGGGCCTTTCCTTTTTTGATAATCTTCTCTGGGTCATCTTCAGGTGTTGCTAAAGGCAGTTGTGGGGTAGACCTCGTGTGTCTGCCTTTAGAAGCCACAACTGAAACAATGGAGTTGCCAATAGATTCACATCCATGGAGTCACCACAGTGGAGTCTCCAGGTGCACAGTTGCAATCTTGATGTATTGGGTTCAGATGCACCTTCAGAACTAGTAAGCTTTGTCGTTCAATCCCAGGGAAAATATTCAAGTCATCGCCGGCAGCGGCGCCAAAAATGTTAGCACTAGAAGTCACCTCTGGATTGCTATAGAGGTAAGCCTAGTACCCATCGATTTATATGTCACAATGAATAAATTTAAGGGTGGTTGGATGGATGCAGAGTCAGGAAAATGTTGCTTTAGCTCATAAAACTGAGTTGGGAAGGCACATATAAGTAAGGTCTTGATCTAACTTAAGCCAATATGTTTGTATAGTGGTGAGTAGGCAGAAGAAACATGAGAAAGGCATGAAAGTCTGCTCTGGACATCCAGTCTTCCAGTAGCCTGTGGAGGAAAAGTCTCAGATACAAGATACTCTTGGATCTGAAAACTTCGAGAAATTGAAAATGTTACAACAACAGATATAGTCAAACCTACACTATACTACAGTCACAACACCCGACTGGATCATCCATGCCCGAGCTTTCAAAGTCAGAAGCAAAGAAATGAAAGGAGAAGTTGGCTGCCATTAAACAAGAAGTCTCAAATAATAGTCATAACCAGAGAAATAAAGGCCTCGTTAAAACATTACAATCGAGAGCGTAGCTCTACCATTAACACTAAAACAATATGAGAATGACTCCTAAATACTCAGAGCACAACCACAACAACAAGTTTGAGTCATCGCATTTAAGGCGTTACATCTGCATGCTTCTTGGAAAACTGTGCGTGTAGTCTCTGGTCAGACGTGAACTCTTCCAGATGTAATCGCGCTTCAGAACGGGCCTGCGGCTAAGTGGACTAACTAATGGTCCTTTACTGGGCTTTCCATTTATGGTGGAAACGATATTCAACCACCACCATCTGTTTTAATAACTGCTTCCTTGGGATCGGAGAGTCCCAAGTCAACTTTTCATCTGAAGGACGTGGCGGTGTTCCCTTGGCTGTCTGCTGCTTTGTTGAACTGCTACAAGGGGACCTAGAGGGTGACACGTTAGTGGGGGCCCCGCATTTTAAAACCATCAACTCGGACCCCCCCTCGTTAAAGGAAGAACGTCGGGGGGTCCGATATGGCTCCTGTGCTATAGATCTGGGTGTGCAAATCTCAGCCACCCAGATTTACACACCGCTTAGTGCGACGCGCCTGCACACAGAAAACTTAGGATAAGTGGGTTTTTAACCCATTTATTGCCATTTTTTCACCAAAGGGGTCCATTTCTTTGGAAAACACCCCCCTTACAAATTAATGTGATAATAGAGCGAACAAGGATTAAAGGTATTATCTGATCACAAGTTACTTCCTAGTTTAAAGTCTTTAAAGTTAGATTTCTGCAAGCACTGTATTTATGGAAAACAGAATAGGCAAAAATTTAAAACCGGAAGACATACCAGTAAGGGAATTCTTGACTATATCCATTCTGATGTTTGGGGACCATCCCCTACTATTTCATATGGAGGATCATCATATTTTGTAACTTTTATAGATGATTTCTCTAGGAAGGTGTGGATTTATATGTTAAAGAGTAAGGCTGATGTATTCACAGTTTTCAAGCAGTTTAGAGATTTAGTGGAAAAGAGCACTGGTAGAACCATTAAATGTTTAAGAACTGATAATGGTGGTGAATTTACGTTAATGGAGTTTGAGAATTATTGCAAGGAATTTGGGATCGATAGGCATAAAACCACTGCCTATACTCCTCAACAAAATGGAGTTGATGTTTCGAATCAGAATCGGGATTCATCATCAGGACTAATCGTCAATTTCAAAGCTTGCTGATCTTGGTCAATTAATAATAGATGCAGGATAGTTTTGAGATTGTAATTAGGTCGGCTATCTGTAACACCCTATTTCTATAACTAAGGCAAAATTAAAATCAATTTAGAGTTAATAAATGATGATAATTAATAATAATTGATAATATTTCATAATTCTAGGTTTTTGATAATATTATATATAAGTCTAGGAATTTATTAATGTTGAGTTATAAATATAAAGGTCTAGGGTTAGAATTAGATTGATTTTAATTGATTTATTAATAGTACTAGGGTTTCTTAAATGGATTTAATATGATATAATAGGGTGAATTTAAGTTTAGGTATGATGTTTAGTTTAAGAATTAGTTTTAAGTGATTATAGTTTTTAAGTGTAAGATTGTGTATTTGTACTAGGGTTTCTTAAATGGATTTAATATGATTAATTTTTAAGTGTAAGATTGATTTTAATTGATTTATTAATAGTACTAGGGTTTCTTAAAAGGATTTAATATGATATAATAGGGTGAGTTTTAAGTTTAGGTATTATGTTTAGTTCAAGAATTAGTTTTAAGTGATTATAATAAAACTAGGGTTTCTATAGGATAATGTAGGGTAAAATGTTATATATATATATATATATATATATATATATATATATATATATATATATATATAAGGTTTTTAAGAAATTTACTAAATAGGGTTAATTTATGTTTTAATAAGATTTTGTATTATTATTAGTCCTAGGTGTTATGTTTAATTAGTTTAGAAGTGATTATAATAAATCTAGGGGTTCTATAGGATAAATTAGTGTAAGATTGTGTATTTGCTATGTTTTTTGTATATTTGATAATGTTATATATAAATAAACTAGGTCTAAGTATTATGTTTAATTTAATAATTAGGTTTTAAAGTTATATATATAATATTAGGTCTAGGTATTATGTTTAATTAAGAATTAGATTTTAAGTGATTGTAATAAAACTAGGGTTACTATAGGATATAGTAGTGTAAAATTAAATGTTGTGTATATATAAGTTAAGGTTTTTAGAATTTTTTTAAAAATATGTATTTGTTATGGTTTTTGTAAGTCATTATGAGGTTTGATAATGTTATATAAATATATAAACTAAGGGTTTAGAAATTTTTAATTGGCTTAGGATACTATGTGGTAGGTTTGATTTATAATTTAGGTCTTAAGTGATTAGGGAGTGTAATTAGTAATGTATAATATAATCTAGGGTTGGAAAGGTAAAATTGAGTATTAGTATATAAAGTGTCATTTAGGGTATATATAGCTTAATTAGTGATAAGTGTAGTAATAGGTTTCTATAATAAGAATTTAAAAGTGGGTAATATAAGGTTAGTTAGACTTCTAGACCTATGAACTGACTCAAAGGTAAACCAAAAACAAGCAGGAAAGTGAGGTGGTGTCAAACCTGATTCGATCTATGAGGTTCCCTAAGTTGGTTGATTAATGGGTGCCAAACTCTACTTACCTCCAAGCCACCATCTCTGTTCATGTTGTTGGGGTGTTTGATTATCTCTAGAGCTTCTCTTAAGCGTCTCTTGTAGTAATGGTCCTCTTTTGCTAGTATCTTGGTATCCTCAAGGAAAACATGGTGTTTGGTATTAAGTGAGTGTTTTGCTAAGGCTGAAGTGTGAGTGCGCTCATTTCTGATGTTTGCTTCATGTTCCTTGATTCTTACTTGAAATGATCGTCTGGTTTCCCCAATGTAACATTTCCCGCATGAGAAAGAGACCTTGTAGATGCCTTTTCCTTGTTGCTGGTCTATGGGGTCCTTTACTGACTTCGTTCTTTGTCTAATAGTAATTAGGGGTTTAAAGGAGGTTTTAATTTATTTTCTTTTTAACACATTTGCAATCTTGTCCGTGACACCCCTAATGTAGGGAAGAACGACCTTTAAGTTGGAGGTTTGATCATTTTGGGCATGAGTCCTTTTATCCTTCTTATCCATTGCCTTTTTGATGTCTCTATCTCTATATGATGAATCCTGATTCGGATTAAAAACATCGATGACAAAAATGACACCAACTTTGGATTATCCAACAAAAAACTTCGAAACTACTCACCACAGAAATCTAAAAACAGTAAAATGGATTTGTTGAACGCATGAACAAGACTCTTCTAGAGAGAGCAAGGAGTATGCTGAGTAACACCAAATTGCAACAGGAACTGTGGGCAGAAGCTGTATCTATAGCTTGTTATCTGGTAAATTGATCACCATCAACAACAATAGAGTGCAAAATTCCTGAAGAGGTATGGACACATCACCCTTGTAGTTATTCTAATCTTAAAGTTTTTGGTTGTGAAGCCTATGCTCTAATTCCGAAACATCAACATTCTAAATTAGATCCAAAATAAAAAAGGCTTATCTTTGTTGGATATGGTGAGTTAGTTTGTGGATATGTTGATTCTGATTTTGCAGGTGATCTGAACAAGAGAAGGTCAACTTCAGGGTATGTCTTTGCCACAAAAGAAGCATCTATAGGAAGATCCTTCTAGAAGCGGAAGCTTCTATTAGGTCTTCTTACATCCGCCTTATTCTATTTTATTGAAAGGCCTTATTAATATTGACCTTTATTACATCCGAATATATTGTTCTACCTATGTGCGGGTTAGGACCCTAACATGTCTGCCACCTTAAAAACAACCTTTTCCTCAAGGCTTGAGATGTGGAAATTGCTAGAGAATGGTAGTTGGTTCCCAACTGACATCTGCTAAAGTTGTATCTTTCCACTGGACTAGCAATTCCTTGATGGTTCTCTGACACAGGCGACGCTCACGCTGGTCCAAAACTACTTGTGGCTATAACCAAATGGATACTTCTTCAACTAACTCGGGAAGGTTGGTTTGAATTTGGCACTTAGCTCCAATCACCTTCTTTAAGCATTAAACATGAAAAACATGATGTAGCTTCGAATGATTGGGCAAAGCTAACTGATAGGCTACTTGTCCCACACGCTTGAGAACTGTATAAGGACCATAAAATTTGGGCGCTAGTTTCTAACAATGCTCGGTTTTGAGGGAAGTTTGCTTGTAAGGTTGCAGTCGAAGAAACACGTGATCCCCTTCTGCAAATTGACGTTTAGAGAAACCTTGATCTTCTTGTTGCTTCATGCGATTTTGTGCCATGGCCAAATTCTCTTTGAGGGTACGGAGAATAGCCTCTCGAACTGTAAGTGTGTTTTCAACTGCCTGGACCTTTGAGGCACACGGTAAGTATGAGAGAACTGAAGGTGGCTTATGTCCATATACCGCTTCAAAAGGAGTCACGTGTGTAGCTGTATGGTATGAAGTGTTGTACCACCATTCAACTAGGGGTAACCATTGAGCCCACTGATTTTTCTTTTCCGAGGAAAAACACCTCAGATATGTTTCCAAACACTTGTTGACAACTTCCATTTGAAGATCACTCTGGGGATGATAAGTTGTGCTGAGATGCAATTGGGTGCCTTGTAGCTTGAACAATTCTTTCCAAAAATTGCTTGTGAAAGTTGGTTCACGATCATAAGCAATAGAGTGAGGCATGCCATGAAGCTTGAAGACCTGATCCATGAAAATTTGAGCCACTGTGGATGCTGTAAATGGGTGTTGAAGAGCGCAAAAATGAGCATACTTGGAAAGGTGATCAAAAACCACCATGATTATTGATTTATTTTCTGATTTGGGTAAGCCGATAATAAAATCCATAGAGATATCCTTCCAAATAGCAGGTGGAATCGGAAGTGGTTGGTGTGCCTGGAGATTTGACTATTTCTCCCTTGTTGCATTGACACACATCACATTCAACGACAAAATTACGGATGTCCTGTTTCATACCATCCCAGAAAAAAGAATGTTTGACCCTGTCATAGGTTTTGGTGAACCCGGAGTGCCCCACTGTGGGTGTATCATGAAGCTTAGAAAGTATCGTGGATTTAAGCTTTGATTGTTTACTTAAATAAAAACAACCTTTGTATTGAAGCTCATCATGGAGCCAAGAGTACTTTGGGGGAGCTAGAGCATTGGACTGCAATTGTTGGATCATATGCAAACTTTTGGGATCTTGTAGCCATTCCCGGCGAACTGCTTGGAGCCAATCTGGTACAATGAAGGAAAGAGAAAAAAGGGATCCTTCATCTTCATATTTTCAGGAAAGTGCATTCACAACCACATTGTCTTTGTCTTTCTTGTAAATGATCTCATAATCATATCCAAAGAGCTTATTCACCCATTTTTGTTGCTCTGGGGAGGAAATGCGTTGTTCTAGAAAATACTTGAGGCTTTGATGGTCTGTCTTAATTTGGAAACGTTGCCCCAATATATAAGGGCGCCACAGATCAACGACATGCAGAATAGCCAACATTTCCTTTTCATAGATTGATTTGCCCAAATTTCTTTTAGATATTTGCTTGTTGGTAAAGGCCAAAGGTTGACCCTCTTGCATAAGGACAACACCAATTCCTTTCCCTGAGGCATCACATTCCAACACAAAGGTCTTTGTGAAATCAGGGAGGGCCAGACCTGGAGTGGTGCACATGGCCATATTCAAGGTTTGAAAAGCTTGAGCAGCGACGAGAGTCCAAGTGAAAGAGTTCTTTTTGAGGAGAGCAATGAGAGGTGCTGCAATCTTTCCATAATTCTTAACAAACTTGCGGCAATACCCTGTTAAGCCCATAAATCCATGAAATCTTTTGAGAGTCTTTGGGTGAGGCCACTCTTGCATAGCTTCAATATTTTTTGGATCTACCCTGATGCCATCCTTGGCAACCAGATGACCCAAGTATTCTACTTATGAGGCGCCAAAAGAACAGTTAGACTGTTTCAGGAAAAGTTGGTACTGAGAGAGTAGATGGAGAACTCGATCCACATGAGCAAGATGGTCTGTCCAAGTTTTGCTATAGATGAGGATATCATCAAAGAAAACTAAGACAAAATTACAGAGAAAAGGATGGAAGACATGATTCATGAGGCTTTGGAAGGTGGAGGGGGCATTACATAAGCCAAAGGGCATGACCAAAAACTCATAGTGGCCCTCATGAGTTCTAAAGGCAGTCTTGGGAATGTCTGCCTCTTTCATACATATCTAGTGGTAGCCCGAACGAAGATCAAGTTTAGTAAATAATTGGGCGCCACTCAATTCATCCAGGAGGTCATCAATGACAGGAATGGGAAATTTGTCTTTAATGGTAAATTTTTTGAGGGCATGGAAGTCAGGACACATTCGCCAAGAACCTTCTTTCTTCATGACCATGACCACAGGAGAAGAGTAGGGGCTCGTACTAGGGAGGATAATGCTTGCATTAAGGAGTTCCTGAACCATTTTCTCAATTTCATTTTTTTGGGAAAAGGGGTGACAATATGGACAAATATTGGGAGGAAGGCTTCCGAGTACAAGGGGAATGGAATGATCATGAACACCACGGGAAGGAGGGAGTGCTTGGGGAGTGGAAAATAACATTTGATGTTTATAAAGGATGGCTTGGAGGTCTTTTGGCACCGATGGTGTCTCTATTGCTTGTATGGCATGGAGTTGGGCAATAACACCATAATGAACTTTTTTGAGCAGCTTTTCCATGCGATGGGAACTAATGATCTCAGGTGAACCAACGGTGATGCATTGTAATTTATATTGGTGGCCCTCCTAGTCAAATTGCATGGTTAATTTCTTAAAATCCATGAGAATGGGACCCAAAGTCCTTAGCCAGTCCACACCCAACACAATGTCACAACCGCCCATGTCGATAGCAAACATATGAGATTTTAGGTGGTAGTCACCAATTTGGAGACGCACATTTTCACAACGCCCTCCACATTTCATGGAACCACCATTGGCAATCACGATTTGGAAATTGTTGATGACATGGATGTAGCAATGAGTTTCTTGGGAAATGCGACGATGAATAAAATTATGGGTGCTTCCACTATCAACAAGAATGATGACCTTCCGATGCTTGATGTAACTGATTATCTTGAGGGTTTGGGGAGAAGATAAGCCAGTGAGAGCATTGAGGGAAATGACCGGTTCTACTTTGGGAGGGTCCGAGGGAGGGGTTATGTCAGTGGTTTCAGGTGACTCAGACACAAGGGGAGTTTCAACATCGTCTTCCGAAATATCCTCGGAGATGGCCATAAAAAGATTTTCTTCTTTACACTTGTGGCCCGGGAAATATTTTTCATCACAATTATAACAAAGGCCTTTGAGTTGGCATTTATCCATTTCATCCCTGGTTAATTTTTGGATCTTTAGTGAAGTGGGGGGAGTAGTGGGATTTATTGATTTAGGGTGAGGGATAAAGGAGGGTTTTCAGTTTTTAGAAGATACAACCTGTTGTGCTCATTTGGCTCTTTTAGTAGCCTCCACCCAACTCTGAGGTCGAGCCATGAGGACATGGGCCCGAATCTCATCGTTGAGGCCACTGATAAAACACTCTCTAAAAAGGCATCAGACATGCCCTCTGTCCGAAAAGCCAGGCGCTCAAAGGAAACTATAAAGTCTTCCACTGTTCCTGATTGTTTCAACTTTTCTAAATGACCCAAATGGTTGGTGTCAGTGTCAAAGTGTTCATAAAGCTCTGCCACAAAGTGTGTCCAAGCAATATACCCTTGACGGGAAGTTTTTCTCCATTGCCACCATTGCCAACGTTCTTGATCTAGATGGAAAACACCATACCAGAGTTTGGCCAAGTCATATGTAATGTCGTATAAAGAGAAATAATGTTCCATTTGGGTCACCCAACCAGTGGGGTTTGAGCCATCAAATTTGGTCACATCCACTCGCGGAAGGCATAGGTCACATTGAAAGTGATGTTTCTGAAAGTTATGGGAATGAGAGGAGTGTTCACCTTCAGTATTTGGAGGTGCGTCAGAGGAAGGGTTATCTTTAGGGATATGAAGCTTGGTGCAGAGTGAAGAAAAGATAGATTCAAGCTGGGTGGTTAGTTCTTGTTTGATTTCTTCCATTGAGGACTGCATGGTTGTATTGATGGTGGCAACATTGGCACTGAGGTGTTTCACTTCTTGTTGGGTCTCGGTGAGACTAGATTGCAAGGTATTGAAGCGAGCTTCCAAGTCTTGGCTACGGGTATGGGCCATGAGGACTAGGGAACCAAAAAGGGGCAGGTGGGGTAAATTTTTTTCCGAAAAATGATATGTATGAATGTGATAAGGGCGAAGAGATGAATCCAATGGAATAGGTCTCAAATAATGGTGAAAATATTTCCAGACTTTTTATTTTTTATTTTTTTTTAACACCTGTGGAGTTATACTCCGGTCTAAAGAATACTGCAGTGATGAGATGCCCAAATGCTTAACCAGGAAGAAATTTGTAGTGATTTGGCAACCTGAACACAATTGCGTGGTAATAGATCTTGTTTGTTTTAATTTGTTTATGTTTCTATCCCCAAGGGTAAGGTATTCAAGGGTTCTACAGACAAGGGTTTGCCCTGTGCTATAGCTTGTTGAAAAATACTGAGAGGGGGGGTGAATCAGTATTTTAAGCTATCAATCGATTTTTCACTTTTCTTTCACTGAAAAAATCTTAGTCTACTTTATAGAGACCAGTTGTTGTATATTCTTATGAAAACAATAGTGCATCCAGAGATCTTATTATGGATTTCTTCATTCATTAGATGTCTTTTAAACAATAATTCAACAAAATAAACTAACACAGATGAATAGGACACATGAACACCAGGATTTAAGGTGGAAACCCAAATCGGGAGAAAACCACCGCTGCTGTTGTCTCTGTCTTCAATGATTATTATTAAGAAAACATTCTACAACAATGTATTAGTGCAGACTCATACTAGTACGCAGGCTTCTACCTGCAGAAGGCTACAACCTTCTCTCGTTTACCAGCCTTTTCTGGAAGGGAGCTTCAACCCCCTGAAGATAGCACCAGTTTCTACTGGCAGATTGCTACTACTGAAAGGTTTAACCCTCATACTCACTGCTGACCACGTTTCATTAATTTTCACACTGGATCAGGCATTTTCATCTAGTGGTTATGACAGTAACAGAAATTATCTCAAGAGTAAACACAGATCTATAGACTGTCAGGCAGTTACCAAAGGACACATATTAAACAAGTCAATAAACCTGGAGATGATGCCTCTAATCTCGTGGTTGCTGAACCTACAGCCGAGATCTCTCTGTCAATGTAGATCTGTCACCCGACTGCCACCAGGAGGTTCCTCTTTCCTCAAACCTTCCATGCGCCCTGCACAAATGATCTCACCCACCAGTAGATATCCCTACTGTCAGAAAATGGCCTCTACATCCTCCAAAAGGACCTCTGCAACCTATCACCGTCCTCCTTTGCCTCTGCCAAAATCACCTGTAGGAAGAGTATCGACCCCTTCTTAAGCCCATTGGTCCAGGACTCGTTCAATGCTCATTGGGTCCCATATTTATTGCCCGGAGGAAATCGGGCCCCTTTTTGAAATTTGAATTAAACCTATGCGCGCCTTTTTGAATCGGGTTTCGACATTCCATGTGCTAGCCCCTTCCAGCTACAAAATGGTCCATGTGACCTGCCTTCGTGTGACCTTGGTCTTATCACTCCATCGGAGTTTCGGCACTTGCGATGACAAAATTTTTATGTCCACGGGATTCATGATTTCCCGATTCGTGATGCGCTTCATCCCTCCTGACTGAGTCCTGGTCCATGTGACCATTACCCATGACCACAACCTAACCCCGTCGGGGCTACAGGGTTTGTGATGCATCAATGCATTCACCCGCGTGATTCCCGATCGTCCAAACCCCGACGCTCCTTTCATATGATAACAATTGGCCTCCACTACGCCTCTGTCCTCCTTCGCTGCTATGCTGACAGCTGTACCCCACTCATCGGGATTTCGCGGATCGCGATTTCGAAATGCACAAAACCTTTGTGCCCAGGATCTCCGATATCCCGATTTTCGATTAGCCGATGAACGACCTCCTGTCGGGCCTTTCGCCGATGGTACCAATCTCCTGCCACACGTCCTCTCAGATGGACAGTCCCGATTGTGTCGGGATTTCAGGATTTTCGATGTCCTGTTTCTTTTGACCTTGGGAACTCCGATTTCCCGATTGCTGCTTGATTTAACGGCTGTGATCAAATCGCGAAATCGCATATTGCGATTTCAGAGTTTTCATTGTCGAATGAATTAGACATTTCAAAGTCCCAATCCCCGATTCTCCAATGGCTTATCTCCCTCATATCTTTTGCATATCTGACGACTGTCAGGTATCTGCTTCCAATCTGACGGCGCAGATCACTTCTTCTACTCACCAACTCCTGCGCCTAACATCTGCACAACTTCTCCCGATCCAACAGCTGTCGGGATTTCCGAGTGAGATCCGACAACTCTCGGTCTCTTTTCTGTGCTCCTTGCGCTTATAAGAACGCTATGCCTCCTGAGTTTATTCTCCTTGAATCCTTAAAGGATTCCGACGTCTGCGCGCGATCATTCACCTCTCTGCTTTTGTTTGCCTGTCATCCTGTAAAACATGCCAACAATCCTTTGTACATTCTTCCTGTACACATGCCATCTTCATTGCTGTACTTGCCATCAATGACAAGCATATGCTACCTGTTAAACATTTCCAACATAGCTCTCTGATATACGTGTGGGGTCCAACAGTAGTACTCGACCCAATATCTCAGGGCACTAACTAAGGAGGATAGACTATACCCTTATCCATACTACCCAACTACCCAGGTACTAGAGAGTATCTTCCCGGGTGTTGTTCTCGGTGGCACTATAACAGTTAGGTGGCCGATCGATTTATCTAAAGAGGGCTTCAAGTAATCTAGGCCGATTCGTACACTGGTGTTGTCTGATGCGCTACCACTCGAAGGGGTACCAACAGGGGTTACAAGGGTGGCCAACAGATGTGCGCTTAAGTACCACCTGTATTTCCTGCATGTATGAATCCCTCAACCACGGGTTTATGCGCGTAACGACATATCTCTCTGGCTTAAAGACGCCGGAATATGTCTCTGCCCTGAAAAAAAATTTACCCACAATTTCTGCCAAGGAAAGTGCTCTGATACCACTTGTAATATACCAGATATAAAATGTATACAGAACAAAAACAAAATGCTATAAATGGAAAAATAACAACAATATAACCAAAACAATCACCACAATAGCACGAAAATGATATAAGAATAACAACATAAATAACACTTTGATTCTGAAAGAAATGTTCACGGGCCTCTTCGAGGGGGCAACCTCCAATTGAGTAGATCTCTATTACAATAATATCTAAGCTAGGGTTCTCATACCCTCGACTCCTATTTATACTAAATATGTCTATCAAAAGAAGCATCTAGAGGAAGATCCTTCTAGAAGCAGAAGCTTGTATTAGGTCTTCTTACATTCGCCTTATTCTATTTTATTGAAAGGCCTTATTAATATTGACCTTTATTACATCCGAATATAATGTTCTACCTATGTGCAGGTTAGGACCCTAACATCAACAGTGGTTATTAGATTCTGGTGCTTCAAACCACATGTGTCTTCATAGACACTGGTTTATTACTTATCAGTCTATAGATGATGGAATAGTTTACATGGGAAATGATATCTCGTGTAAAGTTATGGGAATTGGTAGCATTCAAATTAAGATGTTTGATGGAACTTTTAAAATATTAACTGATGTAAGACATGTACCTGAGCTTAGGAAGAACCTAATCTCTTTTGGAGTCTTATACATAGGAGGTTATAAGAGTATTGTTCAAGGTGGATTTATGAAGGTCTACAAAGGAATTCTACTGGTTATGAAAACAAACAAGGCTGGTAACCTGTTTCTGTTAGAAGGGAGGACTGAATCAGATCATGCGATAACGATATCTGAGAACGACAATGATTCTGTTCGACTGTGGCATCAACGGTTGGGCCATATGAGCGAACAAGGATTAAAGGTATTATCTGATCACAAGTTACTTCCTAGTCTAAATTGTTTAAAGTTAGATTTCTGCAAGCACTGTATTTATGGAAAACAGAATAGGAAGAAATTTAAAACCGGAAGACATACCAGTAAGGGAATTCTTGACTATATCCATTTTGATGTTTGGGGGCCATCCTCTACTATTTCATATAGAGGATCATCATATTTTGTAACTTTTATATATGATTTCTCTAGGATGGTGTGGATCTATATGTTAAAGAGTAAGGCTGATGTATTTACAGTTTTCAAGCCGTTTAGAGCTTTAGTGGAAAAGAGCACTGACAGATCCATTAAATGTTTAAGAACTGATAATGGTGGTGAATTTACGTCAATGGAGTTTGAGAATTATTGCAAGGAATTTGAGATAGATAGGCATAAAACCACTGCCTAAACACCTCAGCAAAATGGAGTTGTTGAATGCATGAACATGACTCTTCTAGAGAAAGCAAGGAGTATGTTGAGTAACACCAAATTGCAGCAGGAACTATGGGAAGAAGCTGTATCTACAACTTGTTATCTGGTAAATCGATCACCATCAACAAAAATAGAATGCAAAATTCCTGAAGAGGTATGGACAAGTCACCCTTGTGGTTATTATAATCTTAAATTTTTTGGTTGTGAAGCCTATGCTCCAATTCTGAAACATCAGCGCTCTAAATTAGATCCAAAATAAAAAAGGCTTATCTTTGTTGGATATGGTGATGGTATTAAGGGGTACAGGTTGTGGGATCCTTCTGCCCACAATATCACCATTAAAAGAGATGTAATATTTGATGAATCATCTCTCACCAAATCAAATGTAGATGTTCAAATGAAACAGGAAGAAGCAACAAAGTATCAACAAATTCAGTTTGAAACCAATGAAGGTGAAAATGAACAAGTTTCAGAAGATGGTCATGAATAGTCTCCTGCAGTAGAGGAAGACATGGTTGATGATGACAGTCAACAGATTGTGGATGAGACACAAACTTCCCTAAGGAGGTCTACACGGGTCATAAATCCTCCAAGAAGGTGTGATGATTTTTTTTCATCAGTTTCTTTAAGTACTAATGATGATGAACCTTTGTGCTATCAGGAAGATGTGAAGGGTCAGAATAGGAATAAATGGAAAGAAGCGATGAAGGATGAAATGAAGGCATTATAGAGGAATGCTACATGGGACCTGGTAGAACTTCCAAGATATAGAAAAACTGTAGGTTGCAAGTGGGTCTACAAGCTGAAGAAGGGTGTTGATGATAATGTGGAAAGGTACAAAGCAAGGCTGGTTGTGAAAGGGTATTTTTAGAGAGAAGGTACTGAATTTAATGATATTTTTTCACCAGTTGTAAACACTGTTTCAATTTTAATTGTGTTAGCATTAGTTGCATTGCTTGATTTGGAGTTGGAGCAACTAAATGTTAAAACTGCTTTCTTACATGGATATTTGGATGAGGAAATTTACATGGAACAACCTGAAGGGTTTGTTCAGAATCGCAACAAGAAATTTGTTTGTAGGCTCAAGAAATCATTGTATAGTCAGAGGTAGTCACCTAGCCAATGGTACAAGAAATATGTCTCTTTCGTGGTGAGCCAGAAGTATACAAGGAATGAGTATGATCATTGTGTCTACTTTAAGAAATTGAATAATGGCATATTCATTTCTTAGTATTGTATGTTGATGATATGCTTTTAGCAAGCAAAAGCATAACTGAGATCAACAGGTTAAAGGCTCAGATGTCTAAGACATTCGATATGAAAGATCTAGGAGCAACAAGGCAGATTTTGGGCATGGAGATATTTAGAGACATGAGGAATGGTAAGCTTTGGTTGTCACAACAGAAGTATGTTGAGAAGATACTTTTGAGGTTTGCTATGAACGATGTGAAACCAATTTTACTTCATTTGGCTTCCCATTTTAAGCTTTCTTCAAGTTTATGTCCTAGTATGAAAGAAGAAAAGGAATATGTGTCTCGAATACCATATGCTAATGCAGTAGGAAGTCTAATGTATGCAATGGTTAGTACAAGGCCAAACATTTCACATGCAGTTGGGGTTGTCAGCAGGTATATGGAAAATACAAATAAAGAGAACTGGGCAACAATGAAATGGATTCTTCGGTATCTGAGGGGCACAGGTGATTATTGTATCACCTATAACAGTGGTCATGAGTTAGTCTATGGATATGTTGATTCTGATTTTGCAGGTGATCTGGACAAGAGAAGGTCGACTTCAGGTTATGTCTTTACTCTTGCAGGTGGAGCTATTAGTTGGATTTCAAAGCTACATAACATTGTTGCTTTATCCGCTACAGAAGCAAAATATGTAGCTGCTTCACATGTTTGCAAAGAGGCAGTTTGGTTGAAAGGTTTGTTTGGTGAGTTTGGAAGGATGCAGGACAAAGTAAAGTTACTTTGTGACAGTTAGAGTGCTATTCACTTGGCTAAGAATCCAACCTATCATAGTAAAACAAAACATATACCTATCAAGTACCATTTTGTAATACAGGTCATCGATGAAGGTGGAGTCTCTCTTGAGAAAGTGCATACAAAAGAGAACATCGCAGACATGTTCACAAAACTAGTACTGGTAGAGAAGCTATGATGGTGCTTGAATTCTCTTGGCTTGCAGAAAAGGTGATGAACAAAAGTAGGAGCAAGGTATCAGGTTAATTGTTGTCAAGGTGGAGATTGTTGAATATGCCAACGAATTTCCCAGATTTAGTAGATATGAGCAGATTTAGTGGAGCCTTTTTTGTGGTAGTTTGCTCAACGAAATCTGCCAATTTGGTATGAATGCACAAGTTTAGAATTAGTTATTTAACTAATCTAATTCTGTTCATTATTGGTGTAAGCCCATAGAGGCATAAAGGGGAATTGATGAAATGGTGTAATGAGAGGTTTGTGAGATGAGTGTGAGCCTGCTATAATCTCCTTGATCTGAATAATAAGACAACCGATACCTATGCTTGGTGGACGTAGCCCAATGTCTGGGTGAACAACGTAAATTGATGTATTTCTTGTCTGCATTCTTATTGATTGTCTTATGTGATATTTGTGTTTCCGCATTTGCAAATTTCAACAAGTGGTATCAGAGCTGGTTGGAAGAGAGGACGTTAAGAGAGTCAAAATTCGAAGGAGCAACAGCAGTAGCTCGAGGTGCGTCTATTCCCAAATTTCCATAGGTCTCTCCTCTCGAAGGTTGCGGCGGCCACTAGTAAACACTTCGCGCACGGGTACATTTCAAGATCTATGCAGTCCAGCCATACAGGAGGTGTGATGGCCCTTTGAAGTACAGAGGCCACTCAGTTGAGAGGTGTGGAAACTTTAGTGTATGTGTTAATATTTTTGGTGTGAAAAACTTTGGCATGAAAAAATATTTTTTTCTATGGTATACCACAGAATACCTTTTTTAAAGGGATGGCATATTATTTAAAGGATTAAAGGCTTTGTTTTTTGAAAGGATTAAAGACCGTTTTTTAAATATTGTATGCATAAATGGTATGGTAGAGTGGTGGATGCTTATTTTCGAATGGTTGAATGCAATGGTATGGTGAGAGTACTATGCATAAAGAGATATTAAAATATTTTAATATGCATAAAGTTTGAATTTCCTTGGATTTCGTAAAAAGGTATCAAAATATTTTATTGAGGAATAAAATATATTTTTTTAAAAACCTTTTCACCATTACGTTTTTGGGTTCAATATTTAAACATAACATAAGGTTATTTCTCATATAAAGCCTTGGTTACTACAAGCAGTGGTGTTTTTTATGTTTCCTCCAATGGCAAAGACGCAGAGTGCTAAGTTCGAAATTGAGAAATTCAATGGCAAGAACAATTTCGAGATCTGGAAGGTTAAGATGCACAATCTACTCGTGCAACAAGGTGTGGTGAAGGCACTTTTTGGAAATGAAAAACAACCCGCATCCATAAAATACAAAGACTGGGATGAGATGGATGCGAGAGCACTGAGTTCCATACACCTATGTTTGGCTGATGATGCACTGTTCAACATTATTACAAAGAAGACAACAACTGGTTTGTGGTCAAAGATGGAAAGCTTGTACATGACTAAATCCTTGACGAACATGATTTTCCTGAAAAGACAATTGTACAGTTTGTGCATGAAGGAAGGTACGAAGATAGATGATCATTTAAATAAATTTAATACTCTCTTAGTTCATTTGACTAGCATGGGAGTGAAATTCAAATATGAAGATAAGGCGATTACATTATTATGTTCTTTGCTCATGTCATGGGATCATTTTGTTACCTCTATTAGTTTGAGTTCAACAGAAAGTATTGATTTTGATGACATTGTTGGAGCTTTACTGTCTGAGAAAACAAGGAAGAAATCAAATCGAGAAAACTCTACATCTGAGGCGATGTTGATCAGAGGTAGACCTAAAGAAAGAGGACATAGTCAGAGGGATTTCTCTTGGTCAAAGTAGAAGGGCAGAAAGAGAAATATTAAGTGTTGGTTTTGTGGAAAATCTGAACACCTGAAGAAGGACTGTTAGAAGTGACATCAAGCCTCCAAAGAAGACCCCCCAAAAGAGATGAAGGAAGAAAATGCAACCGAAACAGGTTCAGCAACAGGTTCAGGTATGACTGATGAAGTTTTATCAATTAGTATTGGTTCACATTATGATCAACAATGGTTATTAGATTCTGGTGCTTCAAACCACATGTGTCTTCATAGACACTGGTTTATTACTGATCAGTCTATAGATGATGGAATAATTTACATGGGAAATGATATCTCGTGTAAAGTTGTGGGAATTGGTAGCATTAGAATTAAGATGTTTGATGAAACTGTTAAAATATTAACTGATGTAAGACATGTACCTGATCTTAGGAAGAACCTAATCTCTTTGGGAGTCTTAGACACAAGAGGTTATAAGAGTATTGTTCAAGGATGATTTATTAAGGTCTACAAAGGAATTCTACTAGTTATGAAAGCAAATAAGGTTGGTAACCTGTTTCTGTTAGAAGGGAGGACTGAATCAGATAACGCAACAACGATATCTAAGAATGAGATTGATTCTGTTTGATTGTGGCATCAACAGTTGGGCCATATGAGCGAACAAGGATTAAAGGTATTATTTGATCGCAAGTTACTTCCTAGTCTAAAGTCTTTAAAGTTAGATTTCTGCAAGCACTGTATTTATGGAAAACAGAATAGGCAGAAATTTAAAACCGGAAGACATACCAGTAAGGGAATTCTTGACTATATCCATTCTGATGTTTGGGGACCATCCCCTACTATTTCATATAGAGGATCATCATATTTTGTAACTTTTATAGATGATTTCTCTAGGAAGGTGTGGATCTATATGTTAAAGAGTAAGGCTAAAGTATTTACAGTTTTCAAGCAGTTTAGAGCTTTAGTGGAAAAGAGCACTATTAGATCCATTAAATGTTTAAGAACTGATAATTGTGCTGAATTTACATCAATGGAGTTTGAGAATTATTGCAAGGAATTTGGGATCAATAGGCATAAAACCACTGCCTATACTCCTCAGCAAAATGGAGTTGTTGAACACATGAACAAGACTCTTCTAGAGAGAGCAAAGAGTATGTTGAGTAACGCCAAATTGCAGTAGGAACTGTGGACAGAAGCTGTATCTACAACTTGTTATCTAGTAAATTGCTCACCATCAACAACAATAGAATGCAAAATTCTTGAAGAGGTATGGACAAGTCACCCTTGTAGTTATTCTAATCTTAAAGTTTTTGGTTGTGAAACCTATGCTCTAATTCTGAAACATCAACGTTCTAAATTAGATCCAAAATAAAAATGGCTTATCTTTGTTGGATATGGTGATGGTATTAAGGGGTACAGGTTGTGGGATCCTATTGCCCACAAGATCACCATTAATAGAGATGTAATATATGATGAATCATCTCTCATCAAATCAAATGTAGATGTTCAAATGAAACAAGAAGAAGCACCTAAGTATCAAGAAATTTAGTTTGAAACCAATGAAGGTGAACATGAACAAGTTTCAAAAGATTTTCATGAAGAGTGTCTTGCAGCAGAGGAAGGCATGGTTGATGATGACAGTCAAAAAATTGTGGATGAGACTCAAACTTCCCTAAGGAGGTCTACACAGGTCAGAAATCCTCCAAGAAGGTATGATGATTTTGTTTCATCAGTTTCTTTAAGTACTAATGATGATGAACCTTCGTGCTATCAGGAAGATGTGAAGGGTTCGAACAGTGATAAATTGAAATAAGCGATGAAGGATGAAACCAAGGGATTAGAGAGGAATGCTACATGGGAGATGGTAGAACTTCTAATAGACAGAAAAAATGTAGGTTGCAAGTGGGTCTACAAGTTGAAGAAGGGTGTTGATGATAAGGTGGAAAGGTACAAAGCAAGGATGGTTGCGAAAGAATATTCGCAGGAAGAAGATATTGACTTTCATGATATTTTTTCACCAGTTGTAAAGACTATTTCAATTCAAATTGTGTTAGAATTAGTTGCATTGCTTGATTTGGAGTTGGAGCAACTAGATGTTAAAACTGCTTTCTTACATGGAGCTTTGGATGAGGAAATTTAGATGGAACAACCTGAAGGGTTCGTTCAAAATCACAACAAGAAATTTGTTTGCAGGCTCAAGAAATCATTGTATGGTATGAGGCAGTCGCCCAGACAATGGTACAAGAAATTTGACTTTTTCATGGTGAGCCAAAAGTATACAGGGAGTGAGTATGATCATTGTGTCTACTTTAAGAAATTGAATAATGGCATATTCATTATCTTAGTATTGTAGGTTGATGATATTCTTTTAGCAAGAAAAAGCATAGCTGAGATTAACAAGTTAAAGGCTCAGATGGCTAGGACGTTCGATATGAAATATCTAGGAGCATCAAGGCAGATTTTGGGCATGGAGATATTCAGAGATAGGAGGAATGGTAAGCTTTGGTTGTCACAACATAAGTATGTTGAGAAGATATTTTTGAGGTTTGGTATGAATGATGTGAAACCAGTTTCAGTCCCTTTGGCTTCCCATTTTAAGCTTTCTTCAAGTTTATGTCCTAGTACAAAAGAAGAAAAGGAATATATGTCTCGAATACCATATGATAATGCAGTATGAAGTCTAATGTATGCGATGGTTAGTACAAGGCCAAACATTTCACATGCAGATGGGGTTGTCAGGAGGTATATGGAAAATCCAGATAAATAGCACTGGGCAGTAGTGAAATGGGTTCTTCAGTATCTTAGGGGCACAAGTGATTATTGTATCACCTATAACAGTGGTCGTGAGTTAGTCTGTGGATATGTTGACTCTGATTTTGCAGGTGATCTGGACAAGAGAAGGTCGACTTCAGGGTATGTCTTTACTCCCTTAGGTGGAGCTATTAGTTGGATGTCAAATCTACATAACATTGTTGATTTATCCACTACAGAAGCAAAATATGTAGATTCTTCACATACTTGCAAAGAGGCAGTTTGGTTGAAAGTTTTGTTTGGTGAGTTTGGAAGGATGCAGGAAAAAGTAAAGTTAATTTGTGATAGTCAAAGTGTTATTCACTTGGCTAAGAATCTAGCCTATCACAGTAAAACAAAACATATACCTATCAAGTACCATTTTGTAAGGCAAGTCATCGATGAAGGTGGAGTCTCTCTTGAGAAAGTGCATACAAAAGAGAACTGCACATACATGTTCACAAAACCAATACTGTTAGAGAAGCTATGATGGTGCTTGGCTTATCTTGGCATGAAGAATAGGTGATGAACAAAAGAAAGAGCAAGGTATCCGATTAATTGTTGTCAAGGTGGAGATTGTTGAATATGCCAATGAGTTTTGCAGATTTAGTAGATATGAGAAGATTTAGTGGACCATTTTGTGGTAGTTTGTTCAACCAAATCTGCCAATTTGGTATGAACGCACAAGTTTAGAATTAGTTATGTAACTAATCTAATTCTGTTCATTATTGATGTAAGCCCGTAGAGGCATAAAGGGGAATTGAGGAAATGGTGTAATGAGAGGTGTGTGAGATGAGTGTGAACCTACTGTAATCTCCTTGATCTGAATAATAAGACAACTGATACCTATGCTTGGTGGGCATAGCCCAATGTTTGGGTGAACCATGTAAATTGTTGTGTTTCTTGTTTGCATTCTTATTGATTGTCTTATGTGATAATTGTATTTCTGTATTTGCAAATTTCAACAAGTGGTATCAGAGCTGGTTGGAAGAGAGGATGCCAAGAGTGTCAAAATTCGAAGGAGCAATAGCAGTAGCCCGAGGTGCGTCTATTCCCAAATTTCTGCAGGTCTATCCTCTCAAAGGTCACGACGACCACTAGTAAACACTTCACGCATGGGTAAATTTTGAGATCTCCGCAGTCTAGCCATACGGGAGGTGCGACGGCCCTTTGAAGTACACAGGCCACTCACTTGAGAGTTGCAAAAACTTTAGCATATGTGTTAATATTTTTGGCGTGAAAAAATATTTTTTGCTATGGTATACGACGAAATACCTTTTTTAAAGGGATGGCATATTATTTAAAGGATTTAAAGGCTTTGTTTTTTGAAAGGATTAAAGGCCTTTTTTTAAATATTGTATGCATAAACGGTATGGTCGAATGGTGGATGCTTATTTTCGAACGGTTGAATGTAATGGTATGGTGAGAGTACTATGCATAAAGAGATATTAAAATATTTTAATATGCATAAAGTTTGAATTTCCTTGGATTTGGTAAAAAGGTATCAAAATATTTTATTGAGGAATAAAATATATTTTTTTAAAAACCTTTTCACCATTAAGTTTTTGGGTTCAATATTTAAACATAACATAAGGTTATTTATCATATAAAGTGTTGGTTATTACAATAATTGGTGTTTTTTTATGTTTCCTCTAATGACAAAGACGCAGAGTGATAAGTTTGAAATTGAGAAATTCAATGGCAAGAACAATTTCAAGATCTGGAAGGTTAAAATGCACGATCTGCTCATGCAACAAGGCATGGTGAAGGCGCTTTTGGGAAAAGAATAACAGCCTGCATCCATAATAGACGAAGCTTGGGATGAGATGGATGCAAGAGCACTGAGTGCCATATGCCTATGTTTGGTCGATGATGTATGGTTCAACATTGTTACAGAGAAGACAACAACCGGTTTGTGGTCAAAGATGGAAAGCCTGTACATGACAAAATCCTTGATGAATAGGATTTTCCTGAAAAGACAATTGTACAGTTTGCGCATGAAGGAAGGTACGAAGATAGCTAATCATTTAAATACCTTTAACACTCTCTTAGTTCAGTTGACTAGCATGGGAGTGAAATTCAAATCTGAAGATAAGGCGATTACATTATTATGTTCTTTGCCTGCGTAATGGGATCATTTTGTTACCTCTATTAGTTTCAGTTCAATAGAAAGTATTGATTTTGATGACATTGTTGGAGCTTTACTGTCTGAGGAAACAAGGAAGAAATCCAATCTAGAAACCTCTACATCTGAGGCGATGGTGATCAGAGGTAGACCTAAAGAAAGAGGACACAGTCAGAAGGATTTCTCTTAGTCAAAGTCGAAGGGCAGAAAGAGAAATCTTAAGTGCTGGTTTTGTGGCAAATCTGGACACCTGAAGAAGGACTGTTGGAAGCGACAACAAGCCTCCAAAGAAGACCCCACAAAAGAGATGAAGGAAGCAAATGCAACCGAAACAGGTTCAACAATAGGTTCAGGTATGACTAATGAAGTTTTATCAATTCGTACTGGTTCACGTTTTGATCAACAATGGTTATTAGATTATGGTGCTTCAAACCACATGTGTCTTCATAGACACTAGTTTATTACTTATTAGTCTATAGATGATGGAATAGTTTACATGGGAAATGATATCTCGTGTAAAGTTGCTGGAATTGGTAGCATTCGAATTAAGATGTTTGATGGAACTGTTAAAATGTTAATTGATGTAAGACATGTACCTGAGCTTAGGAAGAACCTCATCTCTTTGGGAGTCTTGGACACAGGAGGTTATAAGAGTATTGTTCAAGGTGGAGTTATGAAGGTCTACAAAGGAATTCTACTGGTTATAAAAGCAAAGAAGGTTGGTAACCTGTTTCTGTTAGAAGGGAGGACTGAATCAGATCATGCGACAACGGTATCTGGGAACAACAATGATTTTGTTTGCCCGTGGAATCAACGATTGGGCCATATGAGCGAACAAGGATTAAAGGTATTATTTGATTGCGAGTTACTTCCTAGTCTAAAGTCTTTAAAGTTAGATTTCTGCAAGCACTGTATTTATGGAAAACAGAATAGACAAAAATTTAAAACCCAAATACATACCAGTAAGGGAATTCTTGACTATATCCATTCTGATGTTTGGGTACCATCCCCTACTATTTCATATGGAGGATCATCATATTTTGTAACTTTTATAGATGATTTCTCTAGGAATGTGTGGATCTATATGTTAAAGAGTAAGGCTGATGTATTTACAGTTTTCAAGCAGTTTAGAGCTTTAGTGAAAAAGAGCAGTGGTAGATCCATTAAATGTTTAAGAACTGATAATGGTGGTGAATTTACGTCAATAGAATTTGAGAATTATTGCAAGGAATTTGGGATCGATAGGCATAAAACCACTGCCTATACTCTACAAAATGGAGTTGTTGAATGCATGAACATGACTCTTCTAGAGAGAGCAAGGAGTATGCTAAATAACACCAAATTGTAGTAGGAACTATGGGCATAAGCTGTATCTACAACTTGTTATCTGGTAAATCGATCACCATCAACAACAATAGAATGAAAAATTCCTGAAGAGGTATGGACAGGTCACCCTTGTAGTTATTCTAATCTTAAATTTTTTGGTTGTGAAGCCTATGCTCTAATTTCAAAACATCAGCGTTCTAAATTAGATCCAAAATAAAAAAAAGGCTTATCTTTGTTGGATATGGTGATTGTATTAAGGGGTACAGGTTGTGGGATCCGACTTCCCACAATATCACCATTAACATAGATGTAATATTTGATTAATCATCTCTCATCAAATCAAATGTAGTTGTTCGAATGAAACAATATCACCATTAACAGAGATGTAATATTTGATGAATCATCTCTCATAAAATCAAATGTAGATGTTCAAATGAAACAGGAAGAAGCACCAAAGTATCAGGAGTCTCGAAATCGCAAAACCTAAAGTCACGAAATGTCACAAACTACATACCGGAGGTTCGGATACCGAGAATTGAAGTGTCGAAACACTTCACCACCAGTAGTGCCAAAATGTCGAAACGCGAAATTGTGAAATGTAGTTTCGACTAAGGCTAAGGTCACAACCGTTGGTCACATCAGCGGAAGATGGGGGAAGGAGTTAGTGAAGACAAGATCCTTTTTGGAGTTTTGGGGGTCGAGAAGTGGAGAGTACTAAAATCCTCCACCACGGTGATCCTGAAATGCTGAAGAGTGGAATGCTGAAATTAACGCAAGATTTAGACAAGTTAATCCAACGGTGTAGATGAAACTGAAGAAAATCGAAGGGCTACTATAGCACTTCTCAGTGTAACTGCTAGAAACCACTGATGGTTTCTACCAGAGGACTCGAAGAGACTTTTTTGTGATTTCGAGAGGAACTAAAAGGTCACACAGAATCTTCCAGTAGGAGAAAAGACTGTTCATGGAGGTTATTGACAACTGGAAGAGCATTGGAGCCATTAACTATGACAAAGAGGTTGAGGCCGACTCCAACAGAAGATGAATAATCTCAACTGCCTGTGATGTGAAGGAATTTGATCATGACACCCAGTGATGATGGAAAGATGGGCTTAACAAACAGAGAAGTTGAAGAGTTGCCATGATGAAGAGGTACAGCATTCGACATGCAGAGTATGAAGAATCATTGCATACAGAGTATGCACAAGATGCACAAGAATTATAAGAATGTGGAGAAGAGAAGAGAGGCATGTAGTTGGTGTAGAGAGTGATGTATGTGTGAAGGAGGTGGAGTGCAGCAGCTGAAATGGACAGAAGAAAAAAGGTGCATTGAATGGGAATGGCGCACAGAGCACAAAAGGAAGAAGAACAGAAAGGGCAATGGATGCACGCAAGAAGAAAGTGAGGAAGACAGAGCAGCGAAATCTTGCAGAACAATGATGAGACTGGTAAGCTGTTGTTGAACACTATATCACTGTAATAAATTTTAGTAATTTATATTCATAGACCAGGGTGGTAGGGAGGTGCTAGGGAGGACTGGTGTCCTTAGAGGTTCAAGGGAGTGCTTGAACACAAGGAGTTTTAGCTTCCTTCTAGTTGGTGCTAGAGAAACCAGGGAGTTGGTGCTTCCTTCTAGTTGGTGCTAGAGAAACTATGGAGTTGGTGCTTCCTTCTAGTTGGTGCTAGAGAAACCAGGGAGTTGGTGCTTCCAGCAAGTAGCAACTTGCAAAACAGAGGTTGCGTCCTCATTATGAGTTGGTTCTCATATGTATGATAATGTAAAGAATGTAAATATTACTTATCATATAAAGAAGAAGAGGTTTTTACCTTGTATGGGTTTCCTCAAGAAAATCTGTCTCTATGTATCTCATATGTGTGATTGATGCTGAATATGCTATTGCTTATTGCCCTACATCATTGTGATTGTCATTGAGTTCTTTGTAAAGAATTAAAAATAAGTATCATTGTTCAAGCTCGGTAAAAAACTGATTCACCCTCCCTCTCAGTTGTTCAATAATCACAGACATAACAGAGTTAATGAAGGCTTCATACCCGTTGCAAGCAACCTGTTGCTGAGTTACCTATTTATCCCATCGTGCCATGCACCGAGAACACTTTTGCTAATTGAGACTTTGAGCCTGCAGACTAAGTTGATTTTGCACAGTGACCATCACATTGTTTCTATTTGTTCCATTGCAGTGTCTAAGATAATCTTGAACCTGATCTAGTTAGTCCCGAGAGCGTATTTCCAAGGAGCTCAACGCAGTCGAATAATCTATGATAGAAGTACTCCTCAACTTGATGACTGAAAGAGTCATGTCAGAGAGAGAATTATCTGTAGGTGTACAGGCTTCATCCACAAGAACAGTGCAAGCATCTCTGTCAACTGTTCATGGAACCAGACCATCCCGACCATCAGATGAAAAGTGAACCAAGCACAGGGATGATCTAGTGAATGCCAAATTGATCCTGACTATATTAAATGCCTACATACCAGCTCTGAGTGGTGCAGTAAACCGAGATAGCGTACATAGAGATTTCAAATACACCTTGGTCACTGCGTACCTCCCAAAAGGGATCCACGCAGTTCGAGCAGACCAAGACAAGATTGTAGCGCTAAAGTTCAACGACTTCAACCTCAGTGACCGAAAGGTCTATAACATGCTTGCCCCATATAAGTACCTAACCAGAACGAAGGGGAAGAATTCAAAGATAATCCCCCAGATGTGGACCCATAACCTCACACAATCCACCCTGCTAAACATCATGAAGATCCCACACTTCGGAAGACACCAGGAGGTGAACGTCTATGTCAAGATGCTACTTTCTTGTTACCATGGTGGTTATTTGTGGCTAGATCACCACATTACAGTTGATCCAAAACTGATCAATCAGATCACAAGCTTGAGTATGAAAGGACTTGATCCACAGGATTTTTATCCAGGAAAAGCCATGGATCGTGCTCTAGCATAGAGGATCAAGGACACCTACGACGATGTCCAGAAGGGGACACGAGGCTACAAGGTATCTTCTATATAGAGTGGCGTAGTGCACCTCTCCTGTCAGTTGATTGCAAGGAAGTTAGTAATAAAAAACCGACCTACCCAAGTCATCGACTTTGTAGTCGACCTCGCAGGGAAGTGCGTGGGAGGCCTACAGATGAACTGGGTGAAGTACCTGGTGAATCAATTGGAACTAGACTGCAATGAAGCACAATATCAAGGGTACAAATTCCATTTCAGTTGTCTTTTGATCCTTATCACATTCGTCACCTGGGAGATGCTGGAAGGTGCAACCTTCCCCGACATCGAGCCATTTGAACCGCTGGCCGCGAAGTTCAGTAACCTTTGGTATTCAAGTGATATGAAAAAACAGTGGCAGTCAAATGTTGTTTTTCATACCTACTACAACCAAATGAAGAGAGCCATCCAGTCTGAGCCTCGCATGAATCTGAACACTCTACACCGGTTCCGGCCTTTAATGAAGTTCATCGCAGATCGACATTTTATTTATATTACAACCTGTGCCGATGAGCATAAGAAAAAACTCTATTCCTACTACAAGCTGACGGAGGAGGACCTAGAGGAGATTACTAAGGAATGGTCCACTAACCTCCTTATCCCCGCCAACCCCATAGAGATATCCAACATCGACAACCCATAAAATGCGCAGGATACACCCGAACCTAGCAGAACAAAGAAGACCGAAGAGGTCCAAGAATTAGACAGTGCATTAGTGAAGACTGCTTCCATATCACTAGAGCAAGAAGGTGATGACGAAGAATTGGATGACAAAGAAGTCGAATAGAAGTAAGGATATGAGGTTGATCCCCTGAAAAAGAGGAAGGGTTCACCTCCGAAACCATCCTCCCGGAAGAAATCAAAATCCTCCATGACCAAGATGTAGACTGTCCTCACCTTTGATGACTTCGACTTCCTCATAGCATCCCTGCAAGATGATTCACTAGAAATAGCAGAGAAACACAAAGCAAAGAAAGAGGATATGTATGACAAAATTGAGACTGAACTTCGAGGGGTACAACATGCACTACAGTCTAGCTGTGCAGTCTCCACTGCGCCTCTTCCATTGGGAACACCAGAGCTGGGAGATGCACTAGCCCATCTCCATCGACTGGCTGATACAGTTGAAGCTCACCTTCGAAGAGCACAAGAGGAAACAGAACAAGCCACCCAGGCTTAAACGCAAGTACAAGGAGTACTTGTAGAGCAATGCAGTGCTGCAGAAAAGAAAAAGCTTTCTCTCCAAGCAAATTTCGATGAATAAAAGGCACAGATACAACAAGGAAAAGAACAGTTGCTCGCCGAGCAACTCGAAGTAAAGGAAGCAGTCAACATAACACTTAGCTCTATGACAGTCATAGAAATAAAGGCAGAAGATCAAGTTACACAACAGGTGGAACAACTCGAAGAAGTGATCCAACAGCTACAACAATGCATCACAGACTTAGAACTACGTGCAATGCCCGAGACCCCATGGGATGTGAAGGATCAAAGAGACACAAATGCCGGTAGCACAGTTGAGAGAATAAAGGCCCTTGCTATGGAATGCAAGAAGCTGAGTGATCATAGTACCCTGACATACAAGAAAATCATTGAGAGAGAAGAATTAAGAGCACTAGAGTCGCAACTCCAAGAGGCAAAGTATCAAGCCAAAACGATACAGGCACAACTAAAGCTCCTGTCAGCTATGGAAAGAATGAAGAGATCTCAAGAGCAATGCACCGCCCAACAACAGATTCACGCTATTCAGAGAAAAAGTTATGGAAGTAACTTAGAGACTCCAGCATGTCCAAGATAAGGCCTACCAATTGTTTACAGAAGTAGAAAGCAGAGGAGCAGAATTGGAGCAGGTTGTTAATACAACAGAACAACACCTAGAAGAACCCGTGAATGATGCATTCATCCAAGAGTTTGCTGAGCAAGATGTTGTAGCACAACAACAAGTCGAAGCAATTCGAGCCAAGCTCGAGGCTTTCGAAGTAGAAATTCCTACATCAGAGTGACTTAGGACGAGTCACAGGTGAGTGTTGGGGGCATGTTGGCCCTTGACCCAGTTTTGGGAGACCCTTGGTCAAGTTTGACCTATTTTGGACTTTGACAACCTGTCGAAGGAGGAGCATAAGACGAGGCAAAGATCGTGGGATCTCGGCTCCTTTTTGGGTTTTGGGATTATGTAATGGGCATGGGATATCATCCCATGGGTTTACCCATGTTTAGGCCTATTTTGTAATATATAAATAGATGTCTAGGTGATAGAGATAGAGGAACCTATGTGATGTTGTGCTAAGTGCAAGTATGGTTTGTATATGCTTTGTGCATACTTTGAGGGACTTGCAGAGCTAAGTGCAAGAGGATTATAACAGACTGTGAAAGGCTTTGTGCTGTAATGCAAGGAAGGAGGATCTAGCGAGGTGTGCAGATCTCCTGTCCTATGCGGAGTAAGGTTTTTGTGTCTCTGTGCATGTATCCAATTGAAGAATCTAATAAAGAAGAAGAGTTGGTGGATGTAGCTCCAGGCTGGGGGTGAACCATGTATATGCTGTGTTGCTCTTCTTTGTGCGATGTGTTGGTATATTTATGTGTTATCTACTAAGTGCTTGATATAGATAGGTAGATAGATATGTTCATGCTTTGTGCTTATGATGAATCTGAATGTTAGATCTGACCTATGTGAACTTTCTTAGTGCTTGAATCTGCTAGATCTGATCTATTTCTTTATGCTAAGTGCTTAGATACATTAGATCTGGGTGAATGTTGTGATGCTCTATTTTATTTGCAGAGTAGATATTGGTTAAATATTGATGAACTGATAGTGCTAAATTCTCTATTAAGTAGTACAATCACAGATCTGTGTCCCAGCTAAGGTTGCAGACATCTAAGTATTGCAACCACCCCTGCCTCTACCTCGGGTGAGACTTCATATGCTTCGCAGGTGTCACCGAAAGGTCCGGTAGTTAGGGTTTTGTTGGTGCGTTGTTGTAGCGTTGAACCCTGGGTCTGCCCCTATGCCAACATGTATTCTCAGAAAGAAGGTATTGACTTTCATGAGATTTTTTTACCAATTGTAAAGACTGTTTCAATTCGAATTGTGTTAGCATTAGTTGCATTTCTTGATTTGGAGTTGGAGAAACTAGATGTTAAAACTGCTTTCTTACATGGAGATTTGGATGAGGAAATTTACATGGAACAAACTGAAGGGTTCATTTAGAATCGTAGCAAGAAATTTGTTTGCAGGCTCAAGAAATCATTGTATGGTCTGAGGCAGTCGCCTAGACATTGGTACAAGAAATTTGACTCTTTCATGGTGAGCCAGAAGTATACAAGGAGTGAGTATGATCATTGTGTCTACTTTAAGAAATTGAATAATGGGATATTCATTATCTTAGTATTGTATGTTGATGATATGCTTTTAGCAAGCAAAATCATAACTGAGATCAATAGGTTAAAGGCTCAGATGGCTATGATGTTCGATATGAAAGATCTAGAAGCAGCAAGGCAGATTTTGGGCATGGAGATATTTAGAGACATGAAGAATGGTAAGCTTTGGTTGTCACAATAGAAGTATGTTGAGAAGATACTTTTGAGGTTTGGTATGAACGATGTGAAATCAGTTTCAGTCCCTTTGGCTTCCCATTTTAAGCTTTCTTCAAGTTTATGTCCCAGTACAAAAGAATAAAAGGAATATATGTCTCGAATACCATATGATAATGCAGTAGGAAGTCTAATCTATGCGATGGTTAGTACAAGGCCAGACATTTCACATGCAGTTGGGGTTGTCGGCAGGTATATGGAAAATCTAGATAAAGAGCACTGGGCAGCATTGAAATGGGTTCTTCTGTATCTTAGGGGCATAAGTGATTATTGTATCACCTATAACAGTGGTCGTGAGTCAGTCTGTGGATATGTTGATTCTGATTTTGCAGGTGATCTGAACAAGAGAAGGTCGACTTCAGGGTATGTCTTTACTCTTGCAGGTGGAGCTATTAGTTGGATGTCAAAGCTATAGAACATTGTTGTTTTATCCACTACAGAAGCAAAATATGTAGTTGCTTCACATGCTTGCAAAGAGGCAGTTTGGTTGAAAGGTTTGTTTGGTGAGTTTGGAAAGATGCTATTCACTTGGCTAAGAATCAGAGTGCTATTCACTTGGATAAGAATCGAGCCTATCACAGTAAAACAAAACATATACCTATCAAGTAGGATTTTGTAAGATAGGTCATCGATGAAGGTGAAGTCTCTCTTGAGAAAGTGCATACAAAAGAGAACTTTGCAGAAATGTTCACAAAACCAGTACTGTTAGAGAAGCTACGATGGTGCTTGGCTTCTCTTGGCTTGCAGAAAAGGTGATGAACAAAAGCAGGAGCAATGTATTAGGTTACTTGTTGTCAAGGTGGATATTTTTGAATATGCCAACGAATTTCCCAGATTTAGTAGATATGAGCAGATTTAGTGGAGCCTTTTTTGTGGTAGTTTGTTTAACCAAATCTGCCAATTTCATATGAACGCACAAGTTTATAATTAGTTATGTTTAACTAATCTAATTTTGTTCATTATTGGTGTAAGCCCATAGAGGCATAAAGGGGAATTGAGTAAATGGTGTAATGAGAGGTGTGTGAGATGAGTGTGAGCTTGTTGTAATCTCCTTGATCTAAATAATAAGACAACCGATACCTATGCTTGGTGGACGTAGCCCAATGTTTGGGTGAACCACGTAAATTTTTGTGTTCTTGTCTACATTCTTATTGATTTTCTTATGTGATATTTGTGTTTCTGCATTTGCAAATTTCAACAAGTGGTATCCGAGATGGTTGGAAGAGAGGTCGTCGAGAGCATCAAAATTTGAAGGAGCAGTAGCAGTATCTCGAGGTGCGTCTATTCCCAAATTTCCACAGGTCTCTCCTCTCGAAGGTCACATCGACCACTAGTAAACACTTCATGCAAGGGTAAATTTCGATATCTCCGTAGTCCAGCCATATGGGAGGTGCGATGGACCTTTGAAGTACGCAGGCCACTCACTTGAGAGGTGTAGAAACTTTAGCGCATGAGTTAATATTTTTGGCGTGAAAAAATATTTTTTGCTATGGTATACCACGGAATACCTTTTTTAAAGGGATGGCATATTATTTAAAGGATTAAAGGCTTTGTTTTTTGAAAGGATTAAAGGCCTTTTTTTAAATAATATGCCATCCCTTTTGTACCTGTTTTGATCTTGCAACTGAAAACCAAATCAAAATGAAAACTTCTTAAAAAGAGATGCTCAGAATGTTGATCTTATTCACGCTCTCCTACCTACCCTATACTGCTGACAATTTTGTTGTTTTAAATGATACAATAATGCTAGTACAGCCAGCCAAGCAACTGCTCTACTAGATCTACTCTTTCAATATTTTCAATCAATATCAAAAATAGAACTTGCACAGGCATCATGAAATGCTTTTCATCCTGATATTTATTACAAGGAGCTTGATAAGCATGACAGTTAACATAAATACCGGGAATGCATTGTGGCTCTGTGATGAACAATTTCTCCATATAAATAGCCACTGGATCAAAATAGACTTGACCAATTACTAGATATTCAAATTTAACCAACTCAACTTCATGATTTGATGTTGTAGTTATGCTATTTTCATCCTCATGCACTTCCTGACATGGCTACAAATGTTCTGGTGGGTTATGAAATGATACTTCTGTTGAACATATCCCTGTAGTTGACTGCCTGATCATGTCAATATCATAACATCCTTTCAGCCTATAGCTGGATGATGGAAAATGGATTTGACGACACAAGTCATCCAACACATCAGCTATAGGGCCATAAAATACTTTAGATAAAGGTGCCATTGGCTCTACTAGTACTTTGTGGCTTACACTGTGACTTTCAACTAGAATCTGATCAAGATTCCCCCTCAAAATTTGAAATGAATTAAAGCACAGGGGAAATGAATCAAGATGGATCAGCTCATAACTTGTTTCGGGCTTCATGATTTCATCTGAGGTTTGACCTTCAAAAAGGCTCAAGGGTTGCACTTCTGGATCAACTTCCATATCAACAATGGCATCTTCAACTAGTTGATCAGAGAATTTTCTGTCTTCGCTATTTACAATTGGCCTAGAGTTTCTTTTCAGAAATTGAAAAGATGAGAAACATAAGGGCAAAGTGTTTCCACTTACTCAGAGATTTTCTGCATTTTCCTCATCGCTGTCATGATTGTTGTGCAAAGGCTGATTGTCATATCTGAGTTGTAACTGATCTTCTTCCTGCCAACGACATGCTGCTGATTTCTTTGAACAATCCACATCTATTTCAGCCTTATGATCATCATCATACTGATCACACTTGGGTAGATTATCCAAGTAATAAATTTCATCCAATATGGACATCATATCAGCTGGTTGTTCCTCTGTAAGTTGAGATGGAACTTCATCTTTGACTGTGTTGTGAATTGAATACATGAAAAAATCATTATCCAAACCATGGTACCAAGGATGAGCAGCAAAATGTTTGGGAACAATGACCTTTTCTTTCTATGAAATCAATGGAACATGATGCCTTTGAACATTGAGTTCTTCTCTTATGCTAATCTTGTGCAACATTTCTTCCATGATGCTGGCCAGAATGTCCAGTTTAGCTTCTGGAGATTTCAGCTGCTCCTTTTCTTTGTTCTTTACCTTTGACCTTTTGATCAACAAGTTGGCCTCCACATCAACTGCAACGTTCTGCATTTCTTCGAGAGTTACAGTGTTCCTTTCTCTTAATTGGAATGCCATCTCAAGATCGAAGGCATCTGTGAAATGCAAGTGGGATGATCTTGGGGGTGGCCTTATATCAACAGCCATTGCATGATATACCTTATTGAACCTTGCTGAAAACTGTTTTACTGTTTCCCCTGGCTGTCTTTTCAAATGGTCATACTCTTCTAGGATGAGAAAGACATTTCTCATGATCACCCATCGATCTAAGAAAACTTGCACAAACTGATGGAAATTGTTAATTCTTGCAGCTGGGAGATTTCTAAACCAGTTCTTGACTTTACCTACCAATGATGGGGAAAACATTCTGATGCAGACATCATCATCTTCTACCTCAAAGAGATCAAGAAAATCCTCAATTTTTTGAATATTCTTTTCAGCAGTAATATTGGCATTCTCTCCATCAAACCTGGGTAGATTATTGGTGTAATTTGCAGGGAAATCATGGAGAATAGTAGGCAAATCTAGGGGCTTGTATTTGTCTGGGATTTTGGCATGTACAGGAGGTGAAGCAAGAGGCTTATAATCATCCGTAGCTTTAGCAAGAGTAGGAGATAAAGCAGGAGGCTTATGTCTCACTAGGACTTCTACAGGTGCATCTGGGAGGTGCACAGGTGTATGAGTATGTACATAATCTACAATTGGGGATCTGATCTCTTGAGGCTCATCAATTAGCAGGTGGTCAATGCAATCTTCAATAATATACTTTTGATCAGGCTTAGAATAATATAGAACATAATTACATATAAAACCAAAGATGTCTTGAATGCAATTTGAGCTTGAGTACCTGGTCTTTCTAGGTTGCTTGTCCATGCTTTAGGTTCTTCCTCCAGTGGAGTCTTTGAGTTGGCACTGATATGGAGATTGGAGTCGCAATGTGAATGATCTTAGCCTTCTTGTGCCTAGTCATTGTCCACCATCAGTGATTAGATATGGAACTTTGAAGTGTACTACTGGAGAAGCTCCCCAGTATCGCCATTCTGTTAGCACTCTGTAATTTACCCAAGGTTGTGGAGGCAGTCACAGAGGCAGCATAAAAAATTCTTTGAGTCAAGGATCTAGCCCTCCAAGACTCAGAGAGGGATCTCTCTGTCAAATTTATCTTTGTTTGAGATTTGATCTTAGGCTAGCTATGCAGAACAAGATTTGTTTTAAAGTTTTTGGTTGAGACAACAAAGGGTCATTGAGAAAAATGGAGTCAAAAATAAAATACAACATATGAATGGATAAATAAGACAAAATATGACCAGGCAGGATAATCATGCCTATGGATCCTTTGAGCTTATAATATGAGAAAAGAAGGATAGATTGAAATTCATTTCAAATGTAGAGCAGAGTATATTTGAATTCTACATTTCAAACTCGGAAGAAAACATAGATATTGTCTCGAGCCAGCACAGGGTGTTAAGGACAAATCCTACACATTATATTCTCATAAACAATACAGAAAGAAAGAAGCATGTGAAATAGGAAAATGACAAATTACATCAGGGAAAACTTCACCACTTAAACACAACACAGGAATCTGGAAATATAGTGCCTCTGTATTCATTCATAAAAGGCAGTTACAGGTTTAGAAACATTTCTAAAATGGATGGGGACATTCCCATGCTATCCTTCACTATCCAGTCTCTCCTCATTTACCTTGAAAGCATAGGCTTTATAACCTTTACATAAAAAACAGAGATCCTATTAAACATGAACTGAAATACTAAAAATAGTACAAGATCAAACAGTTTCCACAACAACAAGATCAGATCCTATTTTAAGGGGCCAAAAACCTATCAACATTGTCACTTTCGAGTTCCTTCTTTGACAGATGGGCAATCCTAGCCAAAAATAACAAAAATCCCCGAAAATATTGAACTGTTCGCCATGAAAGACGGGTCAAATTTATGCAAAACAAGGGGTCCGCACAGACATCTATTTCTCTTTAATTCTGACACCTGGAAAAAAAATGAAGGATTTTATTGTATATGGGCATGTGCTGGACAACAACCTCCTTCAGTTTCGCCAAATTCGCCTCCATCTCACCGAAACACCTCCCGCAAAATCAGGACTGCAATAGGAAAATGAGAAACTGAAAAAATGGGTCTTGAAGATGGCTTCGATTCTCCCTGCTCATGGCACCTGTGCAAAAAGTGAGAGAGGTTTTTTTTCTTCATCCCGTTATGGAGAAAAAAATCTCTTGGTTTTTCAAAATTTGATTTAGTCTGCCCGAAATTTTCTTTGCAAGTTAATTGGTCAAAATGCTGCGAAAGCGGTTTTTTTGGGGGGAAGAGTGGTATTCCGGACCCCCCTGAGGTGGTAAACGGTTTTAGAGGGGGGCATCCACCAGATTGTGAAGCCGCCACGTGTCTGGGGGGTGGTTTTATAAACTACTTCATTCTGGGACCCCCCCCAAGCATTAAGTTTCGGATGGAAAGGGGGGGTTCATAATTGTTTTTGTCTGTTGATTTAAATTGATTTGGGGAAAGTATGTGTGGAGTTGGGGGGTGGGTAGAACTTAGGATAGGCTTTAGTTTGGTTTTTATTTTTTATTTTTTATTTTTTGATATTTTTATTTTGATTTTAATGTTTTATTACATGTTTGTTTACGTTTTGTTTTGTTTTGTTTTTATTATTGTTTTATTACTTTGTTTTATTTTAATTGTTATATATTTTATTTTGTTTTTTAGTTTTGTTTTTTAATTAATATTTCATTTGTAATTCTTTTTAATTTATATTTGTTTATTTTTTTTATTAATGTTTATTTTGACAAACTAACCTAAATATTAGCAACTAACTCAATTATTAATCATTAATTAATTAATGATTAATTTATTATTAACCAGTCTAACATGAACCTAACTATACTAAACTTATTACTAACATTATTGACCTATTGATTTTATCCTAAGTTAGTTTATTGCAAATGTAGGGATGAAGATGGCGGGATAATGGAGGATGACGTCATGAGGCAGGAGTGGTATGATATTGTCGATATGGTGGTAAGTTGTCTGGAGCGGAGGAGATCTGATGCAATGGATTGATGACACGTTGGGATAGGG
>ML782810.1:186553-200016 GCA_009831015.1 Picea engelmannii
TTAAAGGTAGAATGGTTGAGGGGGTCTAGAATCACCTATAGACCGTCCATCTGCACGCTGTCATGACGACCGTAGATATGTGACGACCTTTTTGAGGGTTTGGTGCGTTGCTTCCCTTTCTTTTGTCACCATGGGGTTATGAAAAACTACTCAGCGTCAAAAATCATGAATTTTCCTTTTCCTTTCCTTTCCTTGAAACTAATTTGCAGAAATGAAATATTATTTGCAAGCCAAAATACATCCAGAGTGAAAATTTTCCAGTCACGAGATGATACTATGAATTATAGGGTTATAACAGAACCAAAATAAAAAAGGCTTATCTTTGTTGGATATGGTGATGGTATTAAGAGGTACAAGTTGTGGGATCCTACTACCCACAATATCACCATTAACAGAGATGTAATATTTGATGAATCATCTCTCATCAAATCAAATGTAGATGTTCAAATGAAACAGGAAGAAGCACCAAAGTATCAGTAAATTCAGTTTGAAACCAATGAAGGTGAACATGAACAAGTTTTAGAAGATGTTCATGAAGAGTCTTCTACAACAGAGGAAGACATGGTTGATGATGACAGCCAACAGATTGTGGATGAGACACACACTTCCCTAAGGAGGTTTACACGAGTAAGAAATCCTCCAAGAAGGTATGATGATTTTGTTTCATTAGTTTCTTTAAGTACTAACGATGATGAACCTTTCTGCTATCAGGAAGATGTGAAGGGTTCGAACAATGATAAATGGAAAGAAACAATGAAGAATGAAATGAAGGCATTAGAGAGGAATGCTACATGTGACCTAGTAGAACTTCCAAGAGACAGAAAAAATGTAGGTTGCAAGTGGGTCTACAAGATGAAGAAAGGTGTTGATGATAAGGTGCAAAGGTACCAAGCAAGGCTGGTTACGAAAGGGTATTCTCAGAAAGAAGGTATTGAATTTTATGAGATTTTTTCACGAGTTGTAAAGACTATTTCAATTCGAATTGTGTTAGCATTAGTTGCATTGCTTGATTTGGAGTTGTAGAAACTAGATGTTAAAACTGATTTCTTACATGGAGATTTGGATGAGGAAATTTACATGGAACAACCTGAAGGGTTCATTCAGAATCACAGCAAGAAATTTGTTTGCAGGCTCAAGAAATCATTGTATGGTCTGAGGAAGTTGCCCAGACAATGGTACAATAAATTTGACTCTTTCATGGTGAGCCAGAAGTATACAAGGAGTGAGTATGATCATTATGTCTACTTTAAGAAATTGAATAATGGCATATTAATTATCTTAGTATTGTATGTTGATGATATACTTTTATCAAGCAAAAGCATAACTGAGATCAACAGGTTAAAAGATCAGATGGCTAGGACGTTCAATATGAAAGATCTAGGAGCAACAAGGAAGATTTTTGGCATGGAGATATTCAAAGACATGAGGAATGGCAAGGTTTGGTTGTCACAACATAAGTTTGTTGAGAAGATACTTTTGAGGTTTGGTATGAATGATGTGAAACCAATTTCAGTCCCTTTGGATTCTCATTTTAAGATTTCTTCAAGTTTATGTCCTAGTACAAAAGAAGAAAAGAAATATATGTCTCGAATACCATATACTAATGCAGTAGGAAGTCTAATGTATGCAATGATTAGTACAAGGCCAAACATTTCACATGTAGTTGGGGTTTTCAGCAGGTATATGGAAAATCCAGATAAAGAGCACTGGGCAATAGTGAATTGGGTTCTTCGGTATCTGAGGGGCACAAGTGATTATTGTATCACCTATAACAATGGTCATGAGTTAGTCTGTGGATATGTTGATTCTGATTTTGCAGGTGATCTAGACAAGAGAAGGTTGACTTCAGGGTATGTATTTACTCTTGCAGGTGGAGCTATTAGTTGGATGTCAAAGCTACAAAACATTGTTGCTTTATCCACTACAGAAGCAGAATATGTAGTTGCTTCACATGCTTGCAAAGAGGCAGTTTGGTTGAAAGGTTTTTTTGGTGAGTTTGGAAGGATGCAAGACAAAGTAAAGTTAGACTGTTGATATTTCTGTGGTGATTGTCTTCAGAATTGATCGGATAATCCATAGTGTTGGTGATTGTTTGTCGACGTTGGTGATTGTTGTTGATGACACTAACGTGTTATGGCCCCATGGGAAAGAATAACTTGAAAAATTATTTAAACATATGAATGATATTTCAACACATCTCAAATTCACAATGGAACTTGAAGATAAAAACAACATTCCATTTCTAGACGTGCTAATTAAAAGGAAAGAATATGGGAACCTAGTACATGCAATCTATATGAAAAAAACCCACACAGAAAACTATCTTCACGCAAGCTCACATCATCATCCCACCCAGACAATCAAGGTTCTTAACACCATAGCCACAAGAGCTATTAGGATATCTGATGAAGAGCACCTAGGTAATGAAAAAGATCACCTCTCACAAACAAACAATCACCAACACGTCGACAAACAATCGCCAACACTGTGGATTATCCAATAAATTATGAAAGTAAAGTTACTTTGTGACAGTCAGAGTGCTATTCACTTGGATAAGAATCCATCCTATCACAGTCAAACAAAACAAATAACTAGAAAGTACCATTTTCTAAGATAGGTCATCAATAAAGGTGGAGTCTCTCTTGCGAAAGTGCATACATCAAAAGAGAACTCCGCAGACATGTTCACAAAACCAATACTGTTAGAGAAGTTACGATGGTGCTTGGCTTCTCTTGGCTTGCAGAAAAGGTGATGAACAAAAGCAGGAGCAAGGTATCAGATTAATTGTTGTCAAGGTGGAGATTGTTTAATATGCCAACAAATTTCCCAGATTTAGTAGATATGAGCAGATTTAGTGCAACCTTTTTTGTGGTAGTTTGTTCAACCAAATCTGCCAAGTTGGTATGAACACACAAGTTTAGAATTAGTTATGTAACTAATATAATTATGTTCATTATTGATGTAAGCCCGTAGAGGCGTAAAGGGGAATTGAGGAAATGGTGCAATGAGAGGTGTGTGGGATGAGTGTGAGCCTGTTGTAATCTCCTTGATCTGAATAATAAGACAACCGATATCTATGCTTGCTGGATGTAGCCCAACGTTTTTGTGAACCATGCAAATTTCTATGTTTCTTGTCTGCATTCTTATTGATTGTCTTATGTGATATTTGTGTTTCCGCATTTACAAATTTCAACAAGTGGTATCAGAGATGGTTGGAAGAGAGGACGTTGAGAGCATCAAAATTTGAAGGAGCAACAAAAATAGCTCGAGGTGCGTCTATTCTCAAATTTCTATAGGTCTCTCCCCTCAAAGGTAACGTCGGCCACTAGTAAACACTTCATGCACGAGTAAATTTTGAGATCTCCACAGTCCAGCCATACGGGAGGTGCGACGACCCTTTGAAGTATGCAGACCACTCACTTGAGAGGTGCATAAACTTTAGCATATGTGTTAATATTTTTGGCATGAAAAAATATTTTTTTCTATGGTATACCATGGAATACCTTTTTTAAAGGGATGTCATATTATTTAAAGGATTAAAGGCTTTGTCTTTTGAAAGGATTAAAGGCCTTTTTTTTAATATTGTATGCATAAATGGTATGGTCAAATGGTGGATGCTTATTTTCGAATTGTTGAATGCAATGGTATGGTGAGAGTACTATGCATAAAGAGATATTAAAATATTTTAATATTTTAATATGCATAAAGTTTGAATTTCCTTGGATCTGGTAAAAAGGTATCAAAATATTTTATTAAGGAATAAAATATTTTTTTTAAATATATATATTTTTAAAACCTTTTCGCCATTAAGTTTTTGGGTTCAATCATTAAACATAAAATAAGGTTATTTCTCATATAAAGCCTTGGTTTTTAAAACCTTTTCACCATTAAGTTTTTGGGTTCAATCTTTAAACATAACATAAGGTTATTTCTCATATAAAGACTTGGTTATTACAAGCAATGGTGTTTTTTTATGTTTCCTCTAATGGCAAAGACGCAAAGTGCTAAGTTCGAAATTGAGAAATTCAATGGCAAGAACAATTTCGAGATCTGGAAGGTTAAGATGCATGATCTGCTCATGCAACAAAGCGTGGTGAAGGTGCTTCTGGGAAAACCAAAACAACCCTAATCCATAACAGACGAAGACTGAGATGAGATGGATGTGAGAGCACTGAGAGCCACATGCCTATGTTTGGTTGATGATGTATTGTTCAACATTGTTAAAGAGAAGAAATCAACCAGTTTGTGGTCAAATCTGGAAAGCCTGTACATGACGAAATCCTTGACGAACAAGATTTTCTTGAAAAGAAAATTGTACAGTTTGCGCATGAAGGAAGGTACTAAGATAACTGATAATTTAAATACCTTTAATACTCTCTTAGTTCAGTTGACTAGCATGGGAGTGAAATTCGACTATGAAGATAAGGCGATTACATTATTATGTTCTTTGCCCACATCATGGGATCATTTTGTTACCTCTATTAGTTTCAGTTCAACAGAAAAAATTGAGTTTGATGACATTGTTGGAGCTTTACTGTCTGAGGAAATAAGGAAGAAATCCAATCTAGAAACCTCTACATCTGAGGCGATAGCGATCAGAGGCATACCTAAAGAAAGAGGACACGGTCAGAGGGATTTATCTCGGTCAAAGTTGAAGGGCAGAAAGAGAAAACTTAAGTGCTGGTTTGTGGGAAATTTGGACACATGAAGAAGGATTGTTGGATGCGACAACAAGCCTCCAAATAAGACCCCCCAAAAGAGATGAAGGAAGCAAATGCAACCAAAACAAGTTCATCAATAGGTTCAAGTATGACTGATGAAGTTTTATCAATTAGTATTGGTTCACATTATGATCAACAATGGTTATTAGATTCTGGTGCTTCAAACCACATGTGTCTTCATAGACACTGGTTTATTACTTTTCATTCTATAGATGATGGAATAATTTACATGGGAAATGATGTCTTGTGTAAAGTTGTGGGAATTGGTGGCATTCGAATTAAGATGTTTGAAGGAACTGTTATAATATTAACTGATATAAGACATGTACCTGATCTTAGGAAGAACCTAATCTCTTTGGGAGTCTTAGACACATGAAGTTATAAGAGTATTTTTCAAGGTGGAGTTATGAAGGTCTACAAAGGAATTCTACTGGTTATAAAAGCAAAGAAGGTTGGTAACATGTTTTTGTTAGAAGGGAGGACTGAATCAGATCATGCGATAGCGGTATCTGAGAACGAAAGTGATTCTTTTCGACTGTGGCATCAACGGTTGGGCCATATGAGTGAACAATGATTAAAGGTATTATCTGATCGCAAGTTACTTCCTAGTCTAAAGTATTTAAAGCTAGATTTCTGCAAGCACTGTATTTATGGAAAATAGAATAGGCAGAAATTTAAAATTGGAAGACATACGAGTAAGGGAATTTTTGACTATATCCATTCTGATGTTTGGGGACCATCCCCTACTATTTTTTATGGAGGATCATCATATTTTGTAACTTTTATATTTGATTTCTCTAGGAAGGTGTGGATCTATATGTTAAACAGTAAGGCTGATGTATTTACAGTTTTCAAGCAGTTTAGAGCTTTAGTGGAAAAGAGCACTGGTAGATACATTAAATGTTTAAGAACTGATAATGGTGGTGAATTTACGTCAATGAAGTTTGAGAATTATTGCAAGAAATTTGGGATCGATAGGAATAAAACCACTGCCTATACTCCTCAACAAAATGGAGTTGCTAAATGCATGAACAAGACTCTTCTAGAGAGAGCAAGGAGTATGTTGAGTAATGCCAAATTGCAGCAGGAACTGTGGGAAGAAGCTGTATATACAACTTGTTATCTGGTAAATCGATCACCATCAATAAAAATAGAATGAAAAATTCTTGAAGAGATATGGACAGGTCACCCTTGTAGTTACTCTAATCTTAAATTTTTTGGTTGCGAAGCCTATGCTCTAATTCCGAAACATCGGCGTTCTAAATTAGATCCAAAATAAAAAAGGCTTATCTTTGTTGGATATGGTGATGGTATTGGGTAGAGATTGTGGCATCCTACTGCCCACAAGATCACCATTAACAGAGATGTAATATTTGATGAATCATCTCTCATCAAATCAAATGTAGATGTTCAAATGAAATAGGAAGAAGCACCAAAGTATCAACAAATTCAGTTTGAAACCAATGAAGGTGAACATGAACAAGTTTCAGAAGATGTTCATGAAGAGTCTCTTGCAGACGAGGAAGACATGGTTGATGATGACAGTCAATAGATTGTGGATGAGACACAAACTTCCCTAAGGAGGTCTACACAGGTCATAAATCCTCCAAGAAGGTATGCTGATTTTGTTTCATCAGTTTCGTTAAGTACTAATGATGATGAACCTTCATGCTATTAGGGAGATGTGAAGGGTTCGAACAGTGATAAATGGAAAGAAGTGATGAAGGATGAAATGAAGGCATTAGAGAGGAATGCTACATGGGACCTGGTAGAACTTCCAAGAGACAGAAAAATTATAGGTTGCAAGTGAGTCTACAAGCTGAAGAAGGGTGTTGATCATAAGGTGGAAAGGTACAAAGCAAGGTCGGTTGCGAAAGGGTATTCTCAGAAATAAGGTATTGACTTACATGATATTTTTTCACCAGTTGTAAATACTGTTTCAATTCGAATTTTGTTAGCATTAGTTGCATTGCTTGATTTGGAGTTGGAGCAACTAGATGTTAAAATTGCTTTCTTACATGGAGATTTGGATGAGAAAATTTACATGGAACAACATGTAGGGTTCGTTCATAATCATAGTAAGAATTTTTTTTGTAGGCTAAAGAAATCATTGTATGGTCTGAGGCAGTCGCCCAGACAATGGTACAAGAAATTTGACTCTTTCATGGTGAGCCAGAAGTATACAAGGAGTGAGTATGATCATTGTATCTATTTTAAGAAATTGAAAAATGGAATATTCATTATCTTAGTATTGTATGTTGATTATATTCTTTTAGCAAGAAAAAGCATAACTGAGATCAACAGGTTAAAGGCTCAAATGGCTAGGATGTTCGATATGAAAGATCTAGGAGCAACACGACAGATTTTGGGCATGGCGATATTCAGAGACAAGAGGAATGGTAAGCTTTGGTTGTCACAATAGAAGTATGTTGAGAAGATACTTTTGAGGTTTGGTATGAATGATGTGAAACCAATTTCAGTCCCTTTGGCTTCCCATTTTAAGCTTTCTTCAAGTTTATGTCCGAGTACAAAAGAAGAAAAGGAATATATGTCTCGAATACCATATGCTAATGTAGTAGGAATTCTAATGCATGCGATGGTTAGTACAAGGCCAGACATTTCACATGCAATTGGGGTTGTCAGCAGGTATATGGAAAATCTAGATAAAGAGCACTGGGCAACAGTGAAATGGGTTCTTCGGTATCTTAGGGGCACAAGTGATTATTGTATCACCTATAACAGTGGTAGTGAGCTAGTCTGTGGATATGTTGATTCTGATTTTGCAGGTGATCTAGACAAGAGAAGGTCGACTTCAGGGTATGTCTTTACTCTTGTAGGTGGAGCTATTAGTTGGATGTCAAAGCTACAGAACATTGTTGCTTTATCCACTACAGAAGTAGAATATGTAGCTGCTTTACATGCTTACAAAGAGGCAGTTTGGTTGAAAGTTTTTTTTGGTGAGTTTGGAAGGATGCGGGACAAAGCAAAGTTACTTTGTGATAGTCAGAGTGGTGTTCACTTGGATAAGAATCCATCCTATCACAGTAAAACAAAACATATACGTATCAAGTACCATTTTGTAAGACAAGTCATCGATGAAGGTGGAGTCTCTCTTGAGAAAGTGCATACAAAAGAGAACTACGTAGACATGTTCACAAAACCAGTACTATTAGAGAAGCTACGATGGTGCTTGGATTCTCTTGGCTTGCAAAAAAGGTGATGAACAAAAGCAGGAGCAAGGTATCAGGTTAATTGTTGTCCAGGTGGATATTCTTGAATATGCCAACGAATTTCCCAGATTTAGTCGATATGAGTAGATTTAGTGGAGCCTTTTTTGTGGTAGTTTGTTCAACCAAATCTACCAATTTTGTATGAAAACACAAGTTTAGAATTAGTTATGTAACTAATCTAATTATGTTCATTATTGATGTAAGCCCGTAGAGGCATAAAATGGAATCGAGGAAATGATGTAATGAGAGGTGTGTGAGATGAGTGTGAGCCTACTGTAATCTCCTTGATCTGAATAATAAGAAAACCGATACCTATTATTGGTGGACGTAGCCCAATGTTTGGGTGAACCATGTAAGTTGTTGTGTTTCTTGTCTGCATTCTTATTGATTGTCTTGTGTGATATTTGTGTTTCTGCATTTGCAAATTTCAACAAGTGGTATCAGAGCTGGTTGGAAGAGAGGACATCGAGAGCATCAAAATTTGAAGGAGAAACAACAGTAGCTCGAGGTGCGTCTATTCCCAAATTTCTGTAGGTCTCTCCTCTTGAAGGTTGCGGCAACCACTAGTAAACACTTCACGCACGGGTAAATTTCAAGATCTCTGCAGTCCATCTATACGGGAGGTGCAGCGGCCCTTTGAATTACGCATGCCACTCACTTGAGAGGTGCAGAAACTTTAGCGTATGTGTTAATATTTTTGGTGTGAAAAAATATTTTTTGCTATGGTATACCACAAAATAGCTTTTTTAAAGGGATGGAATATTATTTAAAGGATTAAAGGTTTTATTTTTTGAAAGGATTAAAGGCCTTTTTTTAAACATTGTATGCATAAATGGTATGGTCGAATGGTGGATGCTTATTTTCGAATGGTTGAATGCAACAGTATGGTGAGAGTACTATGCATAAAGAGATATTAAAATATTTTAATATTTTAATATGCATAAAGTTTGAATTTCCTTGGATTTGGTAAAAAGGTATCAAAATATTTTATTGAGGAATAAAATATATTTTTTTTGAATTTTTTTTTTCAAAAACTTTTCACCATTAAGTTTTTGGGTTAATATTTAAGCATAACATAAGGTTATTTCTCATATAAAGCCTTGGTTATTACAAGCAATGGTGTTTTTCATGTTTCCTCTAATGGCAAAGACGCAAAGTGCTAAGTTCGAAATTCAATGGCAAGAACAATTTCGAGATCTGGAAGGTTAAGATGCACGATCTACTCGTGCAACAAGGCGTGGTGAAGGCACTTTTGGGAAAAGAAAAACAACCCGCATCCATAACAGATGAAGATTGGGATGAGATGGATGCGAGAGCACTGAGTGCCAAATGCCTATGTTTGGCCGATGATGTACTGTTCAAAATTTTTACAGAGAATACAATAGTCGGTTTGTGGTCAAAGTTGGAAAGCCTGTACATGACGAAATCCTTGACGAACAGGATTTTCCTGAAAAGACAATTGTATAGTTTGTGCATGAAGGAAGGTACGAAGATAGTTGATCATTTAAATACCTTTAATACTCTCTTAGTTTAGTTGACTAGCAGGGGAGTGAAATTATCATCTGAAGATAAGGCGATTACATTATTATGTTCTTTGCGCGCGTCATGGGATCATTTTGTTACCTCTACTACTTTCAGTTCAACATAAATTATTGAGTTTGATGACATTGTTGGAACTTTACTATTTTAGGAAACAAGGAAGAAATCCAATCTAGAAACCTCTACATCTGAGGTGATGGTGATCAGAGGCAGACCTAAAGAAAGAGGACATGGTCAAAGGGATTTTTATCGATCAAAGTCAAAGGGAAGAAAGAGAAATCTTAAGTGTTGATTTTGTGGCAAATCTAGACACCTGAAGAAGGATTGTTGGAAGCGACAACAAGCCTCCAAATAAGACCCCCCAAAAGACACGAAGGAATAAAATGCAACCGAAATAGGTTCAACAATAGGTTCAGGTTTGACTGATGAAGTTTTATCAATTAGTATTGGTTCACGTTATAACGAACAATGGTTATTATATTCTAGTGCTTCAAACCACATGTGTCTTTATAGAGAATGGTTTATTACTTATCAGTCTATAGATGATGGAATAGTTTATAGGGGAAATGATATCTCGTGTAAAGTTGTGGGAATTGGTAGCATTCAGATTAAGATGTTTGATGGAACTTTTAAAATATTAACTGATGTAAGACATGTACCTAACCTTAGGAAGAACCTAATCTCTTTGGGAGTCTTAGACACAGGAGGTTATAAGAGTATTGTTCAAGGTGGAGTTATGAAGGTCTACAAAGGAATTCTACTAGCTATGAAAGTAAAGAAGGTTGGTAACATGTTTGTGTTAGAAGGGAGGTCTAAATCTGATCATGCGACAACGGTATCTGAGAACAACAATGATTCTGTTCAACTGTGGAATCAACGGTTGGGCCATATGAGAGAACAAGGATTAAAGGTATTATATGATCACAAGTTACTTCCTATTCTAAAGTCTTTATATTTAGATTTCTGCAAGCACTGTATTTGTGGAAAACAGAATAGGCAGAAATTTAAAATCGGAAGACATACCAGTAAGGGAATTCTTGACTATATCCATTCTGATGTTTGGGGACCATCCCCTACTATTTCATATGGAGGATCATCATATTTTGTAACTTTTATAGATTATTTCTCTAGGAAGGTGTGGATCTATATGTTAAAGAGTATGGCTGACGTATTTACAGTGTTCAAGCAGTTTAGAGCTTTAGTGGAAAATAGCACTAGTAGATACATTAAATGTTTAAGAACTGATAATGGTGGTGAATTTACATCAATGGAGTTTGAGAATTATTGCAAGGAATTTGGGATTGATAGGCATAAAACCACTGCCTATATTCCTCATCAAAATGGAGTTGTTGAAAGCATGAACAAGACTCTTCTAGAGAGAGCAAGGAGTATGCCAAGTAACGCCAAATTGTAGCAGGAACTATGGGCAGAAGATGTATCTATAGCTTGTTATTTGGTAAATCGATCACCCTCAACAATAATAGAATGAAAAATTCCTGAAGAGGTATGGACAGGTCACCCTTGTAGTTATTCTAATCTTAAAGTTTTTGGTTATGAAGCCTATGCTCTAATTTTGAAACATCAGCATTCTAAATTAGATCCAAAATTAAAAAGGATTATCTTTGTTGGATATGGTGATGGTATTAAGGGGTACGGGTTGTGGGATCCTACTTCCCAGAAGATCACCATTAACAGAGATATAATATTTGATGAATCATCTCTCATCAAATCAAATGTAGATGTTCAAATGAAACAGGAAGAAGCACCAAAGTATCAACAAATTCAGTTTGAAACCAATGAAGGTGAACATGAACAAGTTTCAGAAGATGTTCATGAAGAGTCTCTTGTAGTAGAGGAAGACATGGTTGATGATGATAGTCAACAGATTGTCGATGAGACACAAACTTCCCTAAGGAGGTCTACATGGGTCAGAAGTCCTCCAAGAAAGTATGATGATTTTGTTTCATTAGTTTCTTTAAGTACTAATGATGATGAAACTTTGTGCTATTAGGAAGATGTGAAGGGCTCGAACAATGATAAATGGAAAGAAGCGATGAAGAATGAAATGAAGTCATTAGAGAGGAATGCTACATGGGACCTGGTAGAACTTCCAAGAGACAGAAAAACTGTAGTTTGCAAGTGGGTCTACAAGCTGAAGAAGGGTGTTGATGATAAGGTAGAAAGGTACAAAGCAAGGCTGGTTGCGAGAGGGTATTCTCAGAAAGAAGGTATTGACTTTCATGAGATTCTTTCACCAGTTGTAAAGACTATTTCAATTCGAATTGTGTTAGCATTAGTTTCATTGCTTGATTTGGAGTTGGAGCAAATAGATGTTAAAACTGCTTTCTTACATCGAGATTTGGTTGAAGAAATTTACATGGAACAACCTGAAGGGTTCATTCAGAATCACAGAAAGAAATTTTTTTGCAGGCTCAAGAAATCATTGTATGGTTTGAGGTAGTCTCCCAGACAATGGTACAAGAAATTTGACTCGTTCATGGTGAGCCAGAATTATACAAGGAGTGAGTATGATCATTGTGTCTACTTTAAGAAATTGAATAATGGCATATTCATTATCTTAATATTGTATGTTGATGATATGATTTTAGCAAGAAAAATCATAACTAAGATCAACAGGTTAAAGGCTCAGATGGCTAGGACGTTCGATATGAAAGATCTAGGAGAAGCAAGGCAGATTTTGGGCATGGAGATATTCAGAGACAGGAGGAATGGTAAGATTTGGTTGTCACAACAAAAGTGTGTTGAGAAGATACTTTTGAGGTTTGGTACGAACGATGTGAAGCCAATTTCAGTCCCTTTGGCTTACCATTTTAATATTTCTTCAAGTTTATGTCCTAGTACAAAAGAAGAAAAGGAATATATGTCTTGAATACCATATACTAATGCAGTAGGAAGTCTAATGTATGCGATGGTTAGTACAAGGCCAGACATTTCACATGCAGTTGGGGTTTTCAGCAAGTATATGGAAAATCCAGATAAAGAGCACTGGGCAACAGTGAAATGGTTTCTTCGGTATCTGAGGGGCACAAGTGATTATTGTATCACCTATAACAGTAGTCGTGAGTTAGTTTGTGGATATGTTGATTCCGATTTTGCAGGTGATTTGGACACAAGAAGGTTGAATTCAGGGTATGTATTTACTCTTGCAGGTGGATCTATTAGTTGGATGTCAAAGATATAACATTGTTTCTTTATCCACTACAGAAGTAGAATATGTAGCTGCTTCACATGCTTGCAGGGAGGCAGTTTGGTTGAAAGGTTTGTTTGGTGAGTTTGGAAGGATGCAGGACAAAGTAAAGTTACTTTGTGATAGTCAGAGTGCTATTCACTTGGCTAAGAATCTAAGCTATCACAGTAAAACAAAACATATACCTATCAAGTACCATTTTGTAAGACATGTCATCGATGAAGGTGGAGTCTCTCTTGAGAAAGTGCATACAAAAGAGAACTGCGCAGACATGTTCACAAAACCAATACTGTTAGAGAAGCTACGATGGTGCTTGGCTTCTCTTGGCTTGCAGAAAAGTTGATGAACAAAAGCAGGAGCAAGGTATCAGGTTAATTGTTGTCAAGGTGGAGATTGTTGAATATGCCAACGAATTTCCCCGATTTAGTATATATGAGCAGATTTAGTGGAGCCTTTTATGTGGTAGTTTTTTCAACCAAATCTTCCAATTTGGTATGAACACACAAGTTTAAAATTAGTTATGTAACTAATCTAATTTTGTTCATTATTGATGTAAGCCCGTAGAGGTATAAAGGGGAATTGAGGAAATGGTGTAATGAGAGGCGTGTGAGATAAGTGTGAGCATGCTGTAATCTCCTTGATCTGAATAATAAGACAACTGATACCTATGCTTGGTGGATGTAGCCCAACGTTTCATTGGACCACGTAAATTGTTTTGTTTCTGAAGGATCAAATTTTGTCACTGAGAGGGGCGGGGGGGGGGGG
>ML782810.1:222414-234943 GCA_009831015.1 Picea engelmannii
TGAAAAAGTGATAATATGAGGGGAGCGGATGATGGTTCTGCAAACCCCCTTTGGTGGCTAACCAAAACCCATGAATACCAACTTGCTAAGCTACCCCATCAATTACCCCAACAATGGTCAAGTGGATTAGTGTAAGATCCAAGTAGTTATTTGAAATGAAAGAGATCTAATGCATACATAAGAAGGTTATAATGATAAAATATGACACATACCATGATACCTCGGACCAATTACCTCATGGAGCAAGAGCCTTTTTTGATGCAAGCCCAGGCCGGTAGTGATGGAGGCTGGTACTGCTGTCAGGACAAGTGTGGCTGAAAAGAATAAAAGATGGGCCCTCAAGGGCCATGCTCAAGTCAATCTTCTCTCGTACTCCATGTCTAGGACCATGTGGGCCTCGAGATATGATCTCCTATTTATCCCTAGATATCGGGGATAACATGACCAAAAGGTGGGGGGCCTAACAGGTCATTCCGGGCTCCAGGCTGGTGAGCTTCTCATGGAGTCCAAACACCTAGAGCCCCCACCATACCTTTGCACTATGTGTCGATAAGCTATGGAGAGATCCGTGTATATAAACATGTATGGGTTTATTCGCGCTTCCAATGTGGGATAAATCCCATTACATGAGACAATCAGGGTCATCAATTCTTTGATCGTATGACTGTTGTGGCTTCTCGCATTTTCTACACATCGATCAACTGTTCAGTCTTTTCACTGATCCCAACAACATCTCTACAACCTGTTCTTCCTTCAGAACTTTTGATCATTGAATCATTGTTGATCCTATCATGATCAACAATATTCATGGATTTCCTCTCTGTGCAATGTGCTATTCCTTTTGAGCTTCGATCTTTCGATTATTCACTTCTTCTGTTCGCTCTTTTGATCTTTGCACACTATTTGACATCTTCTATTGACTGATATACTTGTTGACATTAATGACAATCTCAACTGTGGTAATTCATCATTAACAACAAATTACATAAATGACAATATTTCCAATAGTTTCTTGTCTGCATTCTTATTGATTGTCTTATGTGATATTTGTGTTTCCGCATTTGCAAATTTCAACAACAAAGATAAATTTCATGAATGTTGATAAACTGAGGCCATATCCTATCCCAATTGAAATCCATAAATACATTTTTGGAACTGAAATTAAAATTTGCAGAGAGATTGTGGTATTTGTGGTCCAAGAAATCTTGTGTACATCTTACGAAAGAAGCCAACAACCTGAAAATCCCGAAACTTGGGCCTAAGAATCCTTGACAATTTGTAGAATGAATTCCCATAGCAAACCCAATTCTATTGAACATCACTTTGTTGGACTTGGTGTTATGGTGTTGACATTGATTTCAAAAAAGGATAACATGGTCTTGTAGAATAAATTTCCACAGAAAACCCCAACCTATTGAACATCACTTTGTTGGACCTGGTGTTATGGTGTGGCATTGATATCAAAAAAATATAACATGGTCCATAACCCTGTTAAAACTCATATGATAGATTTATTAATGTCAATATATTCATATTAGTGCTCCAACAAAAGTTTATGTTCAAATGTCTTAATAACTAATCCGATATGGATCCTTATAAGATGATGTTTAGGAGATTGACAACACTGCTTTTGCGATTGCGAGGAGCCATTTTGAAAAAGTATTTTAAGTATCGAAATTCGTCAGGAAGAGAAATTAGAACTTAAAATAATACTAAATAGAGAAGTGTTTTATGAACCCGCGAGTCTGCTGCGAACCCCAAAAATGACTAAATATCATATTCTATCAACCGGATTCATATAAATAAGTGTTAGGATAACACTAATTCTTGAGTCTGGTGCGCACCCCTCAAAATGGCTAAGTATCATATTCTATCAGTTGGACTCATATAAAGGATAAGACTAATCTGCTCCCAACTGAAAAAAAAAAATCACTTAAAAATTTCTAAGTATGGTTCATTATGGAAGTAGCAAAAGTTGGATGTGAATTTTGATGACAACGGAGATGAAAAGGAAGACATGTGGGTCTACGAGTCCGCTGGTCTGCGAATCCGTCACATAAAGAATTCTAAGTAGAGTGCAATTTGTAGATGGTGGAAATAAGAAAAGGGGGTTCATTTTAGTGATCACAGAACTTGGGAGGAAGAAAATGACAACCAGCGAGTCCATTGGTCCGCGAACCTGCTACATAAAATAAATTCTAAGTAAAGTCCATGTTTCAAATGCAATGAGGACTGTCCACTCAACGATTGACTAAAACATAATCGTTGATTTGGTTAAAGCGCCAAGATAAGGTGTTCTCCATTGTTCACAGGTCGAGGTCATATATGAAGTTGCAATAAGTTTAAAAAGGTGACCAGTGGGGATAACCCATGGTCATAAGGGTTGGTTACTTGGTGAAAATAAAAATGTGCCTTCAGGGTAATATAGAGAACAAGCCTTGTGTCTTATGTATCTAGATATTGGTCACATTGTTTAGGACTATGAGAAAAGAGGCCATAGTTTGAGCACCTACCCAATGTTCGATACAAGAAAGAGACCGGAGAAAAAACTAAGCGAGAATAGGATCCTTTGAAAGACTGAAGACATGGTGAAAAACATTGGATAGAGATAGAGGAGTCGAACCATGTTTGTAAGGACCAAAAGTATTGATAAAAAGAAAACTACGAAGACTTTATAAAATAAATAAAAGAAGTTTTATAAAAAGAGGCACTCAAAGAATCTTATTAATGATTCTGAATTCGAATCTAGTTAAATACTCAGGGTTTGAGATTTGTTTAAAAACAATTACAGCAAGAGCAACATAGAGTTGACCACCCAACCATTCAATTACAGCTACAAATCTTTTTAGCACATGAAGGGATAAATGTTGAACATCTTACAAGGGATTTCAAGTTTTTTAAAAATAATTAAAATCAACTAATAACATCAACAAATAATTCAACATTAGTGTTAATTAAATGAAGATGTGAAATGCCTCATTATTAAAGACACAATTGCTCAATGTCATACATGTTGAAAGACTATATAAACATAAGTATATGGTGAAAGGAAGATAACTTCGTGGTCTAATTTAGAAGATATAATCACAAGCATAGTCCAAGTAATTTTTTTAAACATTCTCATGATGCAAGGGTGGAAGGGAGGAGCAAGGGAGGATTGGAGTCCTCTATAGGTTGAAACCTGAAATAGGGAGTTGCAACTTCCTCAAGTTGGTGCTTTAAAAAAAAGGATTGAAGTCTTTTATAGGTTGGAGCTTGATTTACATGGATTTGGTGCATCCTCAAGTTGGTGCTTTGAAGACAGGGGATTGGTGTCTCCTTGAGTTGGTGCTCAAAATAAGAGAGATTGGTGTCTCCTACAATTGTAACTTGTAAATGAAATGTAATTTTTAAGATTTTTACATTTAATTTTTGTATTCAGTACATTCTTGTTGATAAATTATTATGGTTAATAATTTTTGATAATTAAAAAATTGGTTAATTTGAGAAAAAGAATCAATATTGATTCACCCCCTCCCCTCTTAGTATTGAACAACATTTCAACAATTGGTATCAGAGCGAGTTCCTTCATCACAGTGTTAACCACTTGAAGGAAGATTCTATAATATTCCCAACCAATTTCGGCCATAAACTAGGGTTTGTTGCTTGTTGTTTGAAGTTTTTTTTGCAGGGTTTTATTACAAAAAGAAGTGCTAAAGTGTTTTGATGAGTTTGACATCATTCATGACATCATAACAATCATTGGACACAAGATAATATAGGAAATGCACAAACAATATAGCAAGATTCATATCTGACCTTTATTTAGTAATATAAGTTATCTTCATACATGGATATATAGATCTAATGAAATATAGAGAGATATATAGCCTCCAAGCCTTCCTATGCTGAATATAAGTTCAATATAAGATTAATTTATTTCCTTAAATGGATGAAACCCTTATATCTTTGTTGATATGCCTTTATAAGACTGGATCTGGAACTGGTACGGCTCTGACTGGCTGAAGAAGCTCAATAATTCGACCCTCTAGAAGATGGCCACCAAATACTATGAAATCACAGCCAAAATGTAGATCAGGAGATGAATAGAAGAACTGTAGCAAGTTGGGGATGAAACCCTTAAGTATTCCCTCTCATCTCCAAGTCTCCTCAGTGAATATGCACCCCTCCTACAAAAATTCATCCCAAGCCTTAATAAATCCTCTAGCAAGGAAAACCCTCCTATAATTGCTGCAAAAGGGCACTATGGCACTAGGAATGAGCCCGAAATAGGGAGAAAGGGAAAATCTAGCTCCCTTGGAGAAAATCAAACTACTCTTCTCTTGGTGGTGTGCCCCACTGCTGGAAAACCTTCAAATCTGCGTCCTAGCCTCCAAATAATGAGTGTTGAGTACCTGTGACTGGATAGAATGGCAAGGGAGGGATATTGCACCTCCTTGGCAAGCTTGGACCAAGAACAGAGGAAATTTTCACCTCCTTGCTGGTCTTTAGGGTTTATTGACTCAAAACCCTCAAAAAGTAAGTTGTAGAGCTCAAGTGATCACAATGAGAAAATAGACAAGAATGGGGAATTCTCAATTGAGTTGCCTTTTTCCTTTTTACTAAGGTTGTGATTTGATTTTTCACTTATGTTACCTTCACCTTTTCTTTTCTTCTTAAAAGTCACTTTTTAATAAAATCACTTTAATTCCTTAAGTGACTTTTATTGCCTCAACCCCTTTTAACCCATGGGACTATAGTCTAGAGGGGTGAATAGAGTATTTAGTCCATCTTTGTTGTTGTCAAGGAGAGGGGAGCATTATAGTCTCTCCTACTGGAAATTGCTTGCCCACAAGCAATCCTAAACCTAACTGTTGTATCACATGTTCATTCTCCCAAGAGGCATCTTCTATAGGTAGATTTTTCCATTTAACCAAGTATTCCTTGATGCTCTTGTTTCATAGTTGTTTCACCCTTACTTCCAAAATCTCTTCTAGTATCAAGATCAAGTTCCTCTCCTCATCAATAGGTGGTAGCTCATCATTAGCTACGACATGTTGTCCCAAGGCTCTTTTCAAGCAAGATACATGGAAGACATTGTGAATTTTTCTTCCTTGGGGTAGTTCTAATTGTTGTAGGAAAATCTCCCTGTGGACAGGTAGATGACCTCAAAGAGCTGGACCTTAACTCTAAGACAGAAAAATGCTTAACGTGGACACTAACTTCCTTTCAAATCTATATAAACTAACACATGAGAAGGAAGGATAATAGCAGTACCTTTTTATCGACGTTTGTCCCTGCACACTCCAAGTTGCGCTTTGATCCTTTGCTCCTTGCTGAATCCTGTGGACAAAAAAGATACGACCACTTCCTACTCTATTGATATTAGCTTGTAAATAGATCTATCTATCAACGATAAGTTCATGTAACATCAGACACAAACTAGAAAGAAATAGGCCAAGCGTGTCATATTAATGAGAATAATGACAGCAGTACTTACAGTCGTAGATGCGAGTGCGACAGCTTCGTCAAGTCCCCTTCGTCTAACCCTTGCTCGAAAGATCCAAAACCTGGATGGCAACAACTTCACTGATCGCTCTCCTTTGGTTGACTGTGTGTTTCCTATGAGATCATAGGTTTCATGCTAGCAATTCTTCTCTCGCAGCACTTATGAGATCATAAGTCTGGTATGATTCTCTATTTCCAATCCCCTTTCACTATCATAGAGCTTGCTTATATAGGTTAAGAGGAGCTTAACCTCTTGAGTTATCTTTAGAACAAGTTGAGGAACTTCCTCCTTAGATCAGGGATCTTCTGATGGAACCAAGAATTCGAATGCAACTGCCTTCTAATCTTGAAAGATCCTCCCCTTATTCTCCTCAATGGGCCAACAACTGCCTCAGATTAGGCAGCGCTCCGTCAAAAGGGGCATCAGGGCATTGTAGCGCTCCTTACTAGGCTTAAGGGGGGCGCCAGCGCTCCTAAATTCAATAGCGCTCCCTTAAGAGGGCTAGGGGAGTGTGATAATGCTCCCTAGCAGTGTAAGGGAGGCGCTAGCACTCCCAGAAGAGGTATAGGGGAGCGCTCCCCTCCAAAAACCTAGTTTTTCAGCTTCTTTCAGATGGAAAAAGGTACATGAGCTTAGTTAACCAATTTCCCTCTTCCAAATCAAGTGTATGAGATGTCTTGAGTGTGTCCTTAGCGTCGTTATTATGGCAGTATGTTTGAACCACATTTGCGACACTTGTGAACAACTTGCAACACTTGCGAAAGTTGTAAGGAATATGCGACACTTTCGACGGTTGAGAGGAACATGTGACACTTGTGATGACGACACTTGCGACACCATCGAAGTGAGTAAATTTGATGTGTAACAGATTGCCCCCCAAAGTATGAAGTTAGAAGATAAGAACTGATAACTGAAATACTTTGTAGACGTTCAAGCAAGGGTATAGACTTAGAGAACCTGACAGAAGCTGCACACAAACATCCAACAAACATCATGAAATATTTCAAAACCCAAGGCAGGCATACCTATGCTTGGGTGATCAAGACTTGCAAGATATGGCCGCCATAAAATACACTGCAGATCCATAATTGTATTGATAAAAAGGTATAGCCACTGAAAATACACTGTGGATCTATACTCTTATGACCTGAACTGATCGTAGCCACGAAGAATACACAATGGATCTACGAGATGAAAAAACATAGCCACGACCAATACAAAGTGGATCTATGTAACAGTGTATGTGTCATTTGTCCAATAGAAACTCCTTCGCAACCTGGGCAAAGAATATATAAAAGTGATTACTCAACCCAGGATCTTCTTACCAATCCCAACATGGTACGATTCTAACCATGTGAATAGATGTCTTGATGTTGAACATGGCAGAAACCACTTGATTACTGGTCAATGATGTAAACCGTTAACAAGTGCGAGGGAGATCACCATTAATGTCAATGATTCCCAAGGTACCTTAGCACATTCCAGCAAATGTGAATAGATGAGCTAAGGTCGAACATCCGTGGAATCATCCGATCAGAGGTCAATGATGTAAACCTACTGTCGAATGTGAGGAGGCCTGCCATTGAGGCATGTAGGTCCCAAAGTACTAAATGGTTTCTAAGCCTGATTCCAGGATAATGTGTCGAAGTCGACAAGAATAGACTCGTCGAGGGAGGGCCTTGATGTATCCCCCATCAGCGACACGAAACGATCATAGAGATGTAATTGGTAAATCAAATGGACATGGACTGACACAGGTTTTGAGGCAAGATATTTGGGGTGGCTGACTCTAGAGGCGGATACTTCCCTTGAACATTGAGGCACAACAGCGAAACATGACATGGACCAAAACTTATGCAGTGGATACTGTGAATTGCGTCAGGTGACCCAAAGGAGTGAAAGGAACTCAAGGGATTGGCTCAGTGCAGACGTTAAGCAGATTATGATATATGCAAATGAAAAAGTGCCATGTTCAAGGGTGACTCTAAGAAGTGTTGGATGATGTTCTCAAGAGACTGTTTGGCTTGATCCTTTCAATTTTTTCCCCCATCCAGATAGACGAGTACCTCTTTTTGATTTAATGAGCTCGAGGAGGATAACACATGCTCGATATAACTCACCTTCGGTAAGTTCCTCTTCCTTTGTTTAACGAACCGGAAGAAGTAAGGGTTCGGTCCCATATGGGTCTATCAATGTGTGCTTTAATGAGTCCAAAGACAGAAAACTCGAAGGTTTTTCAGGATTATAGAGTTTGGAAAAACACTTAAAAGAGAACTCTCTCAGTTCCTTTTTCGTAACGTATTCTGACGAGACCGAAAAAGAGATAAACTATCTCTCAACAGATGTTATCTTCAAATACTTTAAAGAGTGTGAAGAGAACAAGGTCGCTCGGTAATCTTTTCATGTTTAGAGAGTCTGAAAAGGACTTAAAGATAACTCCAAGGTTGTCCTTTTTTGTAATGTTAGTCTCGCGAGGCTGAAAAAGAGATAAATTATCACCCAAAAGATGCCCTTTCAAACCTTTTAATGAGTGGGAAAGGAAGCAAGATCACTCGGCAATCTTTTCATGTTTATAGAGTCTGAAAAGAGCTTAAAGGAGACTCCAGGGGGTTCCTTTTTCGTGTATCCATACAGGTCCAAAAAAGAGATAAAAGTCTACCCGGATGCATTCTCATGTATTTACGAGCACGAGAGAGAACAAAGACTAAGCTCGGTATGCCCCCAGCTTGAAAGCTGGTGGATTAACTCCAGAATGATCGTCAAAGGCTAGAGACACGCCCTCCAAGCTTCGATTCATTCACCGGCCCTGAGATCGTCACCAATTTCTCTATTAAAGGAGAAAAAGAGGAGGGTGGATGAAAAGAAGGTTCAAGAGAGGTGACTGTTTCATTTTTTAAACGAGCTTGACACAGGAAAAGAACTATGCTCAGGACCTCTGTTTCATTTTTTAACGAGCTTGCCACATAGAAGGGAAACTATGATCGTGACTTCTATTTGATCATGGCTTCCAAGAGGATAACTCTATGGAAGGATACCATGTCAAAGGACAAAACTCGGTCATGGCCTCTAGGAGATCTTCACTGGATGGAAGATAATCACTCAGGGAGGAATACATGTCGAGGGTTGTGATAGGAGTAAGGAGATCGGGCTCCAATAAACCTACCGAAGAAATCACCAAGTCAACCACTGGATCCAAATCGTCGAAATTTGAAAGCATGGGAGATGACAGAAAATTGGCATCAAGAGGGGGGATAGACTGTATACCTGCCTGAATTTCTTCACGAAGGGGAAGAAAAGAGGATCGGGGATGGTAATTATCCCAAGGTAACTTGTCAATGCGAAACATTTTCGGAATAGATTGATTCGAAAGAAAAGTTGGGGAAATGTAGTCGATTGTAGACGACAAGGAACTCGACCGTGATGGCATCGATGAAGCGTCAGATACCAATAGTTGTTGGTCATCTGACAAGGGAGAGATGGATTGGGTAGAAATGTATGATGTTTCGGCTGGACTAAGTGGCACGGTGTCACTTAGTGCATCGAATTCCAACAGACAAGGTACAATCCAAGGGTCAGACGATCCCAAAGATTGATAAGCTACGGTCGAAATCATATTGACAGTGGCAATGTGATGTATAGTTGGTGGAAGTGGTGTAGGGAAGGTACCCATGAGGCTAGAATCTTTCAGTAAGCCAACACCAGCGCTTTCATGCGTGATCTTGTGGTCTCCCCGGAAAGGAATATTGTTGGTAGCAGGAATGCGAGCATCGGGTGTGAAAAAATCCAATTGATCAACAGTGACAATCTTTCCCTGATGAGGAAATTGCACACATCAAAAGACCGATGAGGCAACGAAAGTCATAGCATAAAACCAATTCCTTCCAAGTAACAAGTTGTAATCGAGGGGACCATCGACCACCTCAACATCAACGGTAACAGTTTTTCCACCCAATTGGATGGGCAGGGAGTGTAAAATCCCATGAGGATGAAAACCTCGCCCATCAAAGGTGCGTAACATTGTTGGGGATTTGTTGAGTGCTGGTGATTTTAAACCTTTCCAACACGCTAAAGACATAACACAAGTCAAGGCTCCCTCATCCAGAATAGTTCGGTGGATTTGTTGATTGTGGACAACAACATCAACTTGGAAAGCAAGTTGGTGGGAGAGTCGAGACGCGTAATTATCCAGGTTAAACATGATTTGGTTGGATGACTCAGGATCAACAGCGCCAAGAGCAGCTAAGAGTGTTTTACGTTGACTGGGGCAGTGCTGTAAAACTTCTAACGCAGACATAGCACATGGTGCTTGGGCCAAATCTTCAACAATGTTGTAGTTCTGGGCGGCACGTGAACTAGGTTGTGGATAGTGCTCTTAGGAGGGTGTAAGATAGAGTCGAACGTGGGTTTCTCAATCTGGAGTGGTCCATACAGAGGATTAACCGATGGAGGACTAACGGAGGATGATGATGGATCTGGTAAAGTACCATTACCGTTAGTGTCTTTTCCCTTATCAGGGTTACCTGGTGTGTCATATGCCTTAGAGAGAGTGGTCAAATTGATCCCGTTAAACATATAAATATGTGCACTCGACGAGGTCTCATCATGAGGATCACTAGAACTGCCCCCAGGCGAGGGGGTTTGAGCAACCATGGATTGCTGCTGTGGAAAAGGTTGAGTAGGCACAGCGGGTTGTGACTTTCCTTGGAAAATTTTGGCCACTTCATCGCGATGTGGACAATCTCGTGTGTAGTGATCGTCACCACAAATGAGACATGGGAATTTTAGCTTCCGTTGTGTTTTCTTTTCGACAGCAGTGTTTGATTTTTTGTTTGTTCATTATTTTTTGATTTATTCCCTGTTTTCTTTTTACCTCTAGATTGTTGTGAAGGGGCAGATTGAACTGCATTCACCTTAGAGATCTGAATTTGAGGGGAGGTAGAGGAGAGTGTGATTGATTGGGAAACAGGTTGAGTTTTGATGGAGCCGATAACACCATCCACATGAGATGAGGATGATGGTTTAGATGGATCGGTATTAGCTCGAGTAGAATTCGGAAGCAAATCATACAAAGTACCATATTGGGAATAAACCAAATCTAAGTATTGAGCCCGAGCGATGGCTTGTTCCTCTGTGACCGCACCACCCATAGCAACATCGTGAGCGATCAGTGGTAACAGTGATTTAGTGAACCATTCCACCAATAGTATGTCGGGAATGACGGCCTTGATCATCCTTCGTCGCCGTCTCCACTCATGAATATGGTCAGAGATATGCATGGCGTTAGTTTGACGAAGGGAGTTCAAGATTTCAGTGCCCATTTTGTAGTGAATAGGCAATTGGAAGTGTGTGAGGAAGGACATGGCGAGGGAGTTGAAATCGTGAAAAGAAGCGCGTGGTAGTTCAATATACCACTTTGCTGCCGAACCGGTGAGTGTTCGCTGGAAAAGACACAAACGTACAGAATCGTCCATGAGGGAGTTTGATGAACACCACAAATGGAAGGTCATCACGTGGTTGTTTGGATCTTTGCCAAGGTTTTCGTCAAATTTCGGAATATCAAAAGGAAGTTTAGTTGGAATGACTGGCCAAACCGGTGAATGAGAAATAGGATCATTAGTTAACCGAGACAATTTTGGGAGATCCAGAGTCGTAAGGAAAGGTAGTCGTCGGTTAATTTGTGAATGATACTGGTGTGGCATAGGAACACCAGTAGGACCATAAGCTGGGTTAGGTGGATAGTTGTAACCAGTAGGTCCTCCTACATACGGTTGTTGTTGGCCAGGATAATGAGGATTTGATGATGAATGAGAAACATTGGCATGACCCAGTGGGTTTTGAGAATTATACGCCGGGTGATTTGCTTGCCCATGAAGAGGATAGAAATTTTTCCCTTGAGGATGGTAAGGAGTAGGTCCCGGAGGTGGATACACATTAGACCCATGAGGAGGATAAGACTGTGGTCTAGGAGTACTCCAGGTGGTGTTTTGGATGCCGCCCGGATAAGATTGTGGGTAAGATGTTCCAGGAGGAACAGGATTAGATACCCCTCCTAATGGGTTATTATAAGAGTGCCCCCCAACGTGGGGTTGAGTAAAAGTGCCTCCAGAAGATACTCCCCGGGGCTGTGAAGGGTTTCCAACAAACGGGGGTTGCCCCCCTGCCAGTGGTGGATTTGTGACCGGTGTATGACTGGTGTTACACATCAAAATTACTCACTTTGATAGTGTCGCAAGTGTCGTCATTACAAAGGTTGAAAGTGTCGCATTTTTCTCACAAGGCCGCAAGTGTCGTATGTTGCTCACAAGTGTCGCAAGAAAGCATGTTGCTATGATGTCTATTTCGTGCCCATAACGACATAAGAAGGACACTTGAAACACCTCAAACATCTGACTTGGAAGAGGAGAAATGAGTCAACAAGCTTGCAAACCTTTTGCCATCTGAAAGCACCTCAAAAACTGAGTTTTGGAGAGGAGCGCTCCCGCTTACACTATCTCGGAGCGCCGGCACTCCCCTTACACTGTCAGGGAGCGTTATAACGCTCCCAGGCCCTTTTGAAGGAGCGTTATAGATTTTGAGGGCGCCAACGCCCCCTAAAGCTTTCTAGGGAGAGCTACAACGCTCTGATGGCCCTTTTGAGGGAGCGCTACCTATTCTGGGAAGTTGTTAAGCTGTCGAGACGAATGGGGGAAGCTTCTTTTCATTCTTGGAAGGCAGTTGAGCTTGAATCCCTGATCAAACCATGATCTTAGGGCAGGTCCTCAATTGAAGGAGGAAAATCCTCACCTTCCCCAAAGATATCTCAAGATGGTTGAGCCTCTCCAAGGCTATATAAGCAAGCTTTCTAATGGTGAAAGGGAACTGCAAATTGGAGAATGATGTCAAACTTATGATCTCATAAGTGAGGACTGGAAGAAGAGAATTACACCAAACTTATGATCTCATAAGTGGTGTTGGAGCTAATAATTGGGGGAAGAATTACATATGTGAAACTTATGATCTTGGAGGAAATCTGCAGTCAGCTAGAGAAGAGTTATCAGTGCA
>ML782810.1:243076-270602 GCA_009831015.1 Picea engelmannii
CTGTTACTCTTCCTTCTCATGCATTAGGCTTAGATAGATTCGAAAGAAATTCAGTGTCCATGATAAGCACTTTTCTGTCTAGGGTTAAGGTCAAACCTTAGAGGTCGATCTACTTGTCCGCAGGCAGATTTTCCTACAACAACTAGCAAACGAAGGTTGACCTCCAGGAGGAGTAGGAAAAGGGGGCGGTCCCCTGGGAGGGGTAGGCCCTCCATGGAAAGGTAGTCCTCCAGGAGGAAAAGGTGCGTTGGATGGTGGTTTCCCTCCAGCTGGTTGTGTTTGGCCAGCAGGGGTTTGTATTCTCGGGTGAGTAGATGTTCCAACAAGGTTTTGTGGAACATGTGGAGTTGTAGAGTAAAAAATCGTAGGAACAGGGGTAGAGAATGAAGTGCTTTGGAGATGAGTAGAGGTTATGACACCAGCATTAGGATGAACTTGTGCTGGTGTAGTAGTAGGGTTAACAACCTGATCGACTGGGTGATTTATGGTTTGACCGGATGGTCCTGTTTCACTAGGAGGGTTATCAGGATGAAATGGTTGTCGAAAGGATTTGAAATGTTCATAGAGATCGCATCCCGATGAAGTCCTCCAAATAGAACGAGAAGGCGTGGGATTAGTATTTACTGCAGTGCTAGGATGAACAGGAGTCCTATATTCATCACCAAAGATTGGTTCTGTGGATCCCATATATGTTTCGGTAAAAATCCTCTCCGGTAATCGTGGGACTTCTTCATCTATGACGTTCCCAAGGGAGTCTAAACGAAGTAAAAGTGGTTCGAGAGAGGTTACTGAAGTAGGATTTGCAATCGTAACCGAAGCGTCTTCTAAGTGATCTAATGGAGGAGCAATAACACTTCCAGCGTCAAATGGATTTTCTACCTCTCTACGATAGTTGTCTTCTGGAGGGTTAGGAGGTAAGGGTTGATAGCCTTCCAGAGGCAACCCTTGCATCCTACGTGATCGGCGAAGACCTTGATCTTTTACGGGCTCAATTGTAGAGAATGACATAATGCACTGAAAATCTAGGGCAAACTATGAAAAAGAAACAACACACGCTAATAAAATCTAGGAATCACATCCAAGCAAACATGACCTTCTCTCGATGACCGTACTAGTTGGTGATGAAATCCAATGTCACGTGATCAAGTCAAGAAGGGGCGAGGATAGGGTGGAACAATTACAATGGCGACATGCTTAACGGACTTACGCCTTGGTGCAAGCTTCCACGCAGTAATTGTGGATTTACCCTCCAAGGAGCCCGAGTGAGTTTGACCAATGTCTGCTCCAGGTACAGCGAGACTTCCCATCACTTTCACCTTGTGTAAGACCCTAAAGATTATGGCCACTAAGGCTACCAATTCGCAGTCAGCCCCTGGGAACAGTCGACAGTCCGATCCGAACGTACAGGCAGGGTATTGAGCCTGAAATCAACTAAAAGGCTTCCACGCAGTAATTGTGGATTTACCTTGAAGTGACCCCCATAATACGATCTGACCACCACAATCAGTTAAAGCACGGAGGGTTAGTCCCCATAGCTCACCCGAATGCGACCTCATGCGTAACCCCTGTGTGAGAGGGGGATCCCATGTAGACTTATACGATGATTGGATTTGACTCTCCCTAACTCATGATGCTATTGTTTGTTTTGGAAACTTTTGAGAGTTATGCTCACAGCCTAATCCAAAGTACTAAGCCTAATCTACTGTTGGTGGAGGATCCTAGAAAAGAAAAAGTTCTAAATAATTTTTAATTAGCGTTGATTTTATGGCTGTTCTTTATGCAAAAGGGGTGCATGGAAGTGAAACAAATGGAATTATGACTCAGTCCCAAAAATGCATCAAACATGATAAGCAGCCATTTCTTTTCGATGAACATCTATCTAAGGGAGAGAGAGAGATTTATTTTCACTAACAAGCACGAATAAGGAAAGTCCTCAAACAATTCTTTTTCTCAATCAAATCCTGACGTGATGCTAAAAATTTTGAGATGCCTTCTAACATGCACAATCAATCATGAAGATGCTTTTTATTGTTTGCATATGAATAATGATTAATTCAAAACAAGGCTCGTCTCACTAATTATCTTCTTGGATGAATGAAAATCAGACCAACACAAGCAAGAATCATACAAACAATACACCCTCTCGTCATAATCAAAACGAAAAGTGAAAGAAAAGAAGCAATCAAAGAGAAATCAAACTTCACATCCAAAATAAAAAGTCAAGGAACAATGATCTTGACTATAATCAAGATGAAGAGGTTTGTAGGCCTTTGATGACCTTCACCAGGGTTTTTTACTCAGTTGATGAGGAGAGAAAAACAATGCATGGGTTTCAAGCTTCACTCAACAGAAAAACTCAATAAAAATAGTGAAGAAGGCTACAAAATCCAAACAGTAAGACGTTTGTTCTTCAAGCAAAAGACATATATCCAAGCTGGAAAGAAGAAGGATTGACTCACAAGGTGACCCAGCAAGAGAGACACAGAGAAAAAACCCTGAAAACACAATTCTGGAAGGTTTATTGGCCAAAAAGAGGTTGGCGCTCTGTTGTAAAGGGAAGAGAGTGTTATAGCACTATGTGCAAGGCTGTTAGGGAGTGCTGGCACTCTGTTAACATAGGGACAGGGGCACCAGGTTCAAAAACTCCCAAAAATGTCAGAAATTTCCAAAAACTGCAATTCAATCTCGACAATTAGGCTGAGTATGATGGGGTAGGGAGTCAATCAGCTCATGAAACCAATAAAAAGAGGAGTGACCAGGTATGAAACAATCAAGGGGTAGAACAAGGTCAATGAGGAGAAATCAGAACAAGAAGTTTAGATTTATTTTTCTCTCCCCAGTGGAGTCGCCAGTTTCTATTGTAGGAAAATCTCCCTGCGGACAGGTAGATGACCTCAAAGAGCTTGACCTTAACTCTAAGACAGAAAAATTCTTAACATGGACACTGACTTCCTTTCAAAACTATCTAAACTAACACATGATAAGGAAGGATAACAACAGTACCTTTTTATTGACGTTTGTCCCTGCACGCTCCAAGTTGCGCTTCGATCCTTTGCTCCTTGCTGAATCCTGTGGACAAACAAGATACGACCACTTCCTACTCTATTGATATTAGCTTGTAAATAGATCTATCTATCAACGATAAGTTCATGTAACATCAGACACAAACTAGAAAGAAACAGGCCAAGCATGTCATATTAATGAGAATAACGACAGCAATACTTACAGTCGTAGATACAAGTGCGACAACTTCGTCAAGTCCCCTTTGTCTAACCCTTGCTCGAAAGATCCACAACCTGGATGGCAGCAACTTCATTGATCTCTCTCCTTTGGCTAACTGTGTGTTTCCTATGAGATCATAGGTTTCATGCTAGCAATTCTTCTCCCGCAGCACTTATGAGATCATAAGTCTGGTATGATTCTCTATTTCCAATCCCCTTTCACTATCATAGAGCTTGCTTATATAGGTTAAGATGAGCTTAACCTCTTGAGTTATCTTTAGAACAAGTTGAGGAACTTCCTCCTTAGATCAGGGATCTTCTGATGGAACCAAGAATTCGAATGCAATTGCCTTCTAATCTTGAAATATCCTCCCCTTATTCTCCTCAACGGGCCAACAACTGCCTCAGATTAGGCAGCGCTCCCTCAAAAGGGGCATCAGGGCGTTGTAGTGCTCCTTACTAGGCTTAAGGGGGGTGCCAGCGCTCCTAAATTCAATAGCGCTCCCTTAAGAGGGCCAAGGGAGCATTATAGCACTCCCTAGCAGTGTAAGGGGGGCACCAGCACTCCTAGAAGAGGTATAGGGGAGCGCTCCCCTCCAAAAACCTAGTTTTTCAGCTTCTTTCAGATGGCAAAAGGTACATGAGCTCAGTTAACCAATTTCCCTCTTCCAAATCAAGTGTATGAGATGTCTTGAGTGCCTCCTTAGTGTCGTTATTATGGTAGTATGATTGAACCACATTTGCAACACTTGTGAACAACTTGCGACACTTGCGAAAGTTGTAAGGAATATGCGACACTTTCGACGGTTGAGAGGAACATGCGACACTTGTGATGATGACACTTGCGACACCATCGAAGTGATTAAATTTGATGTGTAACACTAATGCATATGCATGACTAATGCAACTTTTGTTTGCACTCTATATGGACCATAGAACCTTGGTTTTAGATTTTTTGCTCCCTTACTCTTAAGGGATGATTGTTTGTATGGTTGTAGCCTCAAGTACACTAAGTCCCCTAACTCAAATGTGTGCTCCACCCTGTGTTTATCAACATACATTTTTTGTTGATTATGTGCCTTGTGCAAATGATCTTTGAGTTCCTTGAAGATGTCTTGGCTCTCTTGTATCCATTCTTTAGCTATAGGAGCTCTGCTATCTCCAAATACAATCTCAACGAAGGTGAGGGGCTCATAACTGTTTAAAGCTTTAAAAGGAGACATGCCAATAGACATATGATGAGTAGTGTTGTAGCAATATTCTCCTAAATAAAGCCATCTGGACCATGATTTTTAATGCCCTGATACATAATTGCGGATATACCCCTCTACCCACTTATTCACAATCTCAGTTTGCCCATCTATTTGTGGATGGTAGCTAGTGTTGGGATTGAAAGTAGTGCCTACTAGCTGAAACAACTCATGCCAAAAGATACTCATGAACCTATTGTCCTTGTCACTCACTATATTCTTGGGTAGACCATGTAACATGAAGACCTCTTTGAAAAACATATATGCCACCTGAGATGCGCTGAAGTGCATGGAGATAGCAAACAAATGCACAAATTTGGTCAAACGGTCAACCACCACAAAGATGCAATCCTTCCCTTGAGTTTTGGGAAGACCTGTTAAGGTTTAAGCTATTATTAGGTTTCTTTTTAATTCACTTGATAACTATAGCATATATAGGATCACTAAGAAATACACAATCACAAGAGACACAACATTTATCCTGGGAAACCCTCATGGGGGAAAAAACCCAGCAAAAACTTCCTTAATATAGATAGCCAATAGAATGCTAAGAGAATAAACAAAACACTACAAAAATTTCTCTCCCAGGTATGCACCTCTCTCCCTCTTCCTTCTTCTCCAACTACAGCTTCAAACTTGTGCTTTGATGAACAAGTGAGTGAGTGAACAAATGAGGTGTTGGCCTCTCTTATTTATACAATCTGGCAGGTGTAAATTGAGGTGTCTTTTCACTGGCAGGGCCAAATTCTCATTATGGGTCGTTATAACCACTTTAATATATTATGGGGGTCGACTTCTCATTTAGCCTCTTACAATTAGGGTTTGACCAATTCGCAAAAGGGGATTTGGTCATTTACAATACCCGACATGATTAATCCACAAAAGGGGATTGATCTAATGAATAATACATCAATAATAAATATAATACTCTTTGCAATTACAATATTTCAACACTCCCCCTTAACAAGAAGAGTATTCTACAATAGCATCCGGCGAGAGAGAGGGCAACATCATCAACAACATCTTGGAACACTGACTGGCATATCTATAAATCATCGGAAGTTTTTCTCATCATCAATATCATCATTCATAGTAGGGAGCTGGAATGGCATCATCATCCTCATCAGCATGAGGCTAAGGTAACATCATCATCATCTTCGATGAGGAGCTGAAGTTGCATCATCATCATCATCTTCAACAAGAAGCTAAATGTAACACCCTGTTTCCCCCAGTCTGTAAAAATAACTATACTAGCCAAGTATCATGGCAAACTTAGAAATGTGAATGTGTGATGTGAATGGACCTTGNATATATTGCAGGACTGCTGAGAGTGAGATGTGCTGAAAAAGAGACCACAGTGGCTAAAGAAAGGTGGTGGAAGGCACCTGGAATGGTGGCGTTAACTTCCACTGAAACCAATACCATATTTGGACTTCACTGGCCCAGAGAACCAAGAGCGGCTTGCTGGCCCCAAATTAAATGACTCACCAGGTTGGTAGGTAAATGGATCCTCATGAGTAATAAGGGATGAGGGTGAACTGCCCATCCGTAGATTCCTCAGACCTGACCACTACGAGGAAGATCGTGCCACACACAACCTCGTCGAAAAGAAAAAAAAAAGGCAGGAAGAGTGTGCGATCGAGAGGGGCAGACGTGAGGGAAAGAGGAGGAGAGATCATAAGAACTCTGGAAAAACTACAGAGTGAGTGATAGCAAAGAAGAAGGAGAGTAAGCTTCGTTCTTGGTCACTGGAAAACAGAGACTCAGTCTCGCAGCATCGTGGTATCAGCTCGGGGGTGGCTAGTGGTAAATCCATTCGGAATAGCTGAGCCTATGGTTGAGTGGAAACGAGCACCCCTCTCAGCAGTTGCATCACCTGGTGTTTTTCTGATAAGTGTTATATCTTGTATCTTGAAATTTATATGCTGACATGTATGTCCATAGTCTGTGCAATTATGAATGGTTTTAGATTAAGACTGTCTGCATGGTGTTTTGATCAGAAATGATGGATGTATGTTTTTATTGGAAAGACCACGTATGTCTTATGTTTATATATGTATATATGATGAACTAATACAGATTTTCAAGCCTTCTCTCGGGAGATTTGTTCCTGTGTCTGTCCTACCTGATGCCTTGGATAGATTTCCCCACGAAGGCACCCTTTTGAGACCACTCCCTTACCTTAGAGAAAACCTTCCAGTCTGGTCTTCAAAACCTGGTGTAAATTACCTGAGGACCCGAGGGAGGATGTTATAGTTTAAGTCTTAAAATATTGCACGAGGGAGAATGGTCCTCGTAGACCTCAACATTTTGGCATTTCGGTACTCGGGATACCCAAGGGCGAGTCCCCTTGCACTCGCAAGTCCCAAAACCCCGACTTGCAAAATCCCAAATTATTAGCGTGGGGGTAAATTAAGAGTTTTCGGAGTTTCGGCACCCGGAGTATCTAGGTGCGAGTTTTCTTGTACTCGCGAGTCCCGAAACCCTGACCCGTGAAATCTTGAAATGACAGCGTGTGTTTGAGTTAGGACCTTTCGGTGGTTCAGTACCCAGGTTACCCTTCCTTTTGCTAAATGCATGAACGAGATCCCTTCGGAAGATCTAAGGTATGTTATGACCGTTAAATTTTATGAAGGAATGCCGACGTTAATGTCTCGACCCCTTTTTAACCTTCGTAAGTAGTGAAGAAATCGGGACTGTAGAACCCCAGGGTTCGTGGGAGTATCTGGATCGTCCATTTATAGGACACATGGCTGCTGGTAAGTATTTCGGAGTTTCGGTACCCGGGAAGACAAAGGGGAAGAACCCTGATCATCGCGAGTTGCGAAACCCCGATAACCAAAACCCTGAAATAGTTTAAGGAGTGGATGAGATAGGATATTTCGGCATTTCGATACCCGAGTAAACCTAGGAGTGAGACTTCTTGTCATTACCCATCGCAAATCCTGAAGTATGAGATCCAGAAAAGGTCTAGCATGGGTAAGCCTTGGTGTTTCGGTGTTTTGGCAACCGGGAAACCCAAGGGCCAGTCTTCTTGTACACGTCAGTCCCAAAATCCCGATGGGTAAAGTCCCGAAAGAACAATATGTAGATAGGTTATGAGACTTCAACATTGCGGAAATCACAATTCTCAAGGGCGTATTCCCTTGTACTCACATCTCCCGAACTCTTGACTTGTGAAGTCCCGAAATGGCTTAACACAGACGATATTTGGTGTGTCGGTATTTCAGCACCCAGAATACCTGATGATAAGTTTGCTTATGCTCACCAGTATCGAAAAACTGGTTTGTGAATTCCTGGAATGGACTGAATGACACATATATATACAACTATACGTATGTTAAGGTTTCGAATTTTCAGCTCCCCGGAAACCTAACTACGAGACCTCCTGTCATCGCATATCCCGAATTCCCAATGTCGGAAATCCCGAAACAAGGAAGTATGTTTAGAGTTAGTAATTCAGAGTTCAGCTCCTAAAAGACCCCAATGTGAGATCTCCTATCATCGCATCCCCTGAAATCTCGACTTGTGAAACCCTGAAGTATGAAACCCCAAAAATAAGTATGGAGCGACTAGGAGTAAATGTTTCGGTGTTTCGTCACTCGAGACATCTAGAGGAAAATGTATTGTCCTCGCATATCATGAAATCTCGATGGGCGAAGTCCTGAAATGGGGTAGCACACATGGTTCTGGTGTTTCGGATTTTCGGTGTTCGGGACTACCAAAGGTCAGTTTTCCTCGTGTTCATTAGCCGCGAAATTTCGATGGATGAAACCCCGAAATGAACAAGGGAATACCTGTATCACAAAAGTCAATGAGTACCCTCCGATAAGGCCTGTGGCCTTAACCACCGATCAGATGAGTGCGGATAAGGGATGACAGGATCTGTATCAGGTCCCGTAGGGACTCGGGGAGATTCGATTCCTCAGAAAAAAAGGAGAAAGGGATGAAATTTTTTAAATTCCATAGTGGGTGTGTTACAAATTGGTATCAGAGCATGGTTACAACACTTGGCCTGCTTGGGCTCATGAACGAGTTGCACAGAAGCTCCGTTCGAAACACTCCTAAAAGGAGTAACCCCCTGTCTTAACCTTCCTAATCAAAGGACGAAGTTAAGAATGAAAACTCCTATTGTGTGTGTGTACATGTGAAAATATGAATTATGTACTGGTTATAAATAAATATAAATATTGACTAACAACTAGCATTTTTTTTCTTTTGCACACAAGCGAAAGATCAACCGCGGGGGGAAATTATCAATGTATAGAATGGTGACTCACCAAGAGGTGGGGGAAGGCTCCCACAATAGAGACGAAGAGTCTAACAAAAGGAGGGCAGTAGGGACCCCTCCAGATCTAGCTGAGACTGTGAGGAGTTTCATGGTCGAATTACAAAGCTGCAAGGCTGACAATGAAAGGATGATGAAAGAACAAGAGAAACAAACAGAAATTAATGCAGTTTTACTGCAGAGCTTATCCGACTTAAAAAAACAAATGCAGCATGAACCTGAGACACAGAAACGTGGTCATGTCAGTGGAAATGTCGGATGATTCCTCTAAGAAGGAAGCTGGCGATTCAGAGGGCTCTTCTAGCAGCAGAACCAGTTCCTATTCCCGAAGGAAACAGAAGAAGCAAAAGCCTTCCAAAGGTCGTAAATTTGAAGAATTCAGAAAATCCAAACCACCCTCCTTCGACGGTGAAATAAAGAAGGGAGAGGAAGTAGAGGCTTGGCTACTTGGACTAAAGAAATATTTCAGAGTCCATGACTTTTCATAAAATTTGAAGGCCTGAGTAGCCACCTTCAACTTGAATGAAAAGGCTTCCATTTGGTGGGAAGATCTTAAGAATGTGAAAGGGGTTCGCGAAGAGGACCTATCCTGGAAGCAATTTGATAAATACTTCCAGAAGAAGTATTTGTCGGAAAAATATTTCGACGAGAAGACCAAAGAGTTTTATGAACTCAAACTGGGACAACTCACTATAGAATAATATGTCAACAAATTCCTCGATTTGTTGAGGTATGTACCTTATATAAAAGCGGAAAAGGCAAAGGTGTAATGCTTCATCAGTGGACTACCTAAGAACTATCGGAATAGAATTGAATTTGATGAGCTGAAGACTCTAGAAGGCACCATTCAAAAGGAAACCTATTGTCATGAACAGTTTGGGCATCGAGCAGAACCTTGCGAAGGATGGAAATAGAAGAATAGTTCAAGATTTCAGAAAAAGGGGATTAAATTCCCAGGATTTAAGAACTATAAGAAGAATCCAAGAATGAGCTTCCCATACCGGAGTGTGCACCAACAGAATTTTCCCTCCTTGAGCGGAAATAAAACTTCTGGACCCATATCAGTGAAGACTGATAACCCAAAGAGAGAACCTTTGAAATTCTGGGGTTGCGGGGAAGAACATCTATTGAGAGACTGTCCACACCGACAACAAAATAGTCGGAGGATTTATAACATCTAGGAAGCTACCACCGTCAATGATGTGGCCATGAGTGTGCCGCAAATTTATGTAGCCTTGGATAATAACCAAGCTGACCACCAAGCTTCAGTGGTGGAAATAGAAGGTATGATTTCCAACCATCTAGTGTCTGTTTTGATTGAACCTGGTTCGAATTTGAGTTATATAACCCCTAAAGCTGTTGATAAGTGTAAACTACAGCCACAAAAACATACCAAGCCATGGTTGGTACAGTTAGCCACTGGCACCAAAATAAGGGTAGCAGAGGATATACCAGCCTACCAATTGACATTCGGTAAATTTCCAACCCAAGCAAGCCTTAACTTATTACCCCTAGGATCATATGATCTGTTGATTGGTATGGATTGGCTAGCCGCCCATAAAGCCAGATTGGACTATTACCATAAAACCTTAGAATGTGTAAATAAAGAAGGGAAAAAGATAACCCTTCAAGGGATCCGAAAACCTGTTTCAGTAAGACAAATATCAGCTCTTCAAATGAGAAAGTATTGCCAAAAAGGATGTCCCCTATATGCAATACAGGTGTTGAAAACAATCGAAGGTGACAAACCAATCCTTGACGATCACCCTATCCTGAGAGAATACAGAGATGTGTTTCTGGAAGAGGTACCGGGTCTACCTCCGAGAAGGGACATAGACTTCTTGATAGAACTTGCACTAGGAGCAGTGTCGTTGTCTAGGACACCCTACCGTATGAGCACACTTGAACTAGTTGAAATTAAATTGCAATTGAGAGAAATGATGGATAAGGGTTATATTCGACCCAGCGTGTCTCCATGGGGAGCACCAGTCCTGTTTGTGAAAAAGAAGGACGGTACCCTTAGACTGTGTATAAATTATAGGCAACTCAATAAGGTAACCATAAAGAACAAGTACCCCTTGCCCAGGCTTGATGACCTGTTTGATCAATTGGGGGGTGCGTCTATTTTCTCAAAGATTGACTTGAGGTCGAGATACCATCAAATCCAAATTAAGGGTGAAGACATCCATAAAACTTCCTTCCAAACGAGGTATGGTCACTATGAGTTTGTGGTAGTGCCATTTGGGTTAACCAATGCCCCTGCCACTTTCATGTGCTCGATGAACAATGTACTCAGCAAATTCCTAGACAAATGTGTGCTGGTTTTTATTGACGATATATTAATTTACTCCAAGAATAGAAAAGAGCATGAAGAGCATATTAGGCTTGTGTTGCAAGTACTAAGAGAACATCATCTCTATGCCAAATTCAACAAATGTGAATTCTTCTAGAAGCAAATACATTACTTAGGCCATGTTCTATCCGGAGAAGGAGTAGCAGTAGACCCTGACAAAATCAGGTCTATCATGGAATGGCCTACCCCAAAGGACATTTCAGATATCAGATCCTTTATGGGATTAGCAGGATACTATAGGAGATTTATAAAATGATTCTCCAAGATTGGTTGTCCAATCACTGCCCTCCAGAAGAAGGGGACAAAATTCCTATGGACACAGAAATGTGAAGAAAGATTTCAAGCCCTGAAACATCTACTGACCCATGCACCCATGCTGAAGATCGTCGATCCTGAAGATGACTTCCTCGTGTGCACAGATGCCTGTAAGGAAGGGCTCGGAGGAGTCCTTATGCAAGGAGGAAGTGTGGTCTTCTATGAATCCCGAAAATTGAATGAGCACGAAGTCAACTATGTGACCCATGATCTAGAGCTGGCTGCCATAGTGCATGCCTTGAAAATGTGGAGGCATTACCTCATGGGAAGAAATTTTTTACTTATGACAGATCACTGTGGATTGCGATATCTGTTTGACCAACCGAAGCTCAATGCCATACAAGCTAGGTGGATGGACCTCCTCAGCGAGTTTGATTTCAAAATCAAACACATTAAAGGAAAAGAAAATCGGGTGGCTAATGCCCTTAGCCGAAGTATGAAAACAATTCACCTGGCTGCAGTGAGTACCTGCGAGACGGATGTCAAAGAAAGAGTTAGAAATGCACAAGAGACAGACACATTCTTCCAGAACGTGACCTCATACCTACAACAAGAACCCATAGGGATAAAGTATGGAGGCTACCAGATGATGAAAGGAGGTCTGCTCACTTACCGAAGCAGATTGTACATTCCAGATTGTGACGACTTGAAGAGGTTCATACTGGATGAACTACATAGAAGACCCTATACCGATCATCCAGGATACTAGAAGATGATCACGGCCACCAGGAAACAATTCTATTGGCCTGGGTTGAAGAAAGACATAGCCGAGTACCTAGCCAAATGCATAGAATTCCAACAAGTAAAAATAGAACACCGACACCAGCGAGATTATTACAACCTCTACCAATCCCCGAATGGAAATGGGAAACCATATCCATGGATTTCATCACCGGATTACCAACCTCGACCAAACATAATGACGCCATTATGGTAGTGGTGGATAAATTGAGCAAGTCTGCTCACTTTATCCCCGTCAAGTCAACTTGCAAGGCAATAGACATCACTCAGGTATTCATGAAGGAGATATTCAGACTGCATGGTATGCCGAAAGAGATCGTGTCTAACAGAGACACGAAATTTACTTCCAACTTTGGAAGTCACTGATGGTTGGTTTAGAGACCAAGTTGTTGTTTAGCACCGCCTATCACCCTCAAACCGATAGACAGATGGAAAGAGTGAACCAAATACTTGAAGACATGCTAAGAATTCATGTAATGCATCAACCCAAGAAGTGGGAAGACTACCTGCCACTAGTAGAATTCGCCTACAACAACGGCTACCAAGCATCCTTAAAGATGAGTCCCTTCGAAGTCCTCTATGGTACATCGTGTAACACTCCAGTTAGCTGGAGTAATCCCGTAAACATGATTTCTTTTGGACCCGACATGTTGAAAGAAATGGAACAACAAGTGACTCAAATAAAACAAAACCTGAAGGTCACTCAGAACTGACAGAAAATTTATGTCGACCAAAAGAGAACTCCAAGAGAGTTCAAAGCGGGAGATCATGTATATCTCAGAGTTAGGCCAAGGAAAAGTTCCCTGAAAATGGGAGCTTGTGCCAAGTTAGCACCTTGGTATTGTGGACCCTTTGAGGTTCTAGATCGAGTGGGACCTGTAGCCTATAGGCTAGCACTTCCTCCCACAGTGAAATCACATAATGTTTTCCATGTTTCATTATTGAAGAAATATGTACATGATGCTAACCATATAATTGATTGGTTTGTGATCCAGGTGGAACCGGAGGGAGAATTTCTACCAGAACATCAATGCATACTGGACAGAAAGGAAACCCCGCTCTGGAACCGAACCATTGCACAGGTCAAGGTGCAGTGGAAACATTTTTGCCCAGATGAGGCTACATGGGAAATGGAGGATGCCATGAAATAGGCATATCTGATTTTTTTTACATCTGTACATGCACGTCAAGTTGATAGATAGAACATCGAGGACGATGTTCCTTTAAGGGGGAGGGAATTGTAACACCCTATTTCCCCCAATCTGTAAAAATAACTATACTGGCCAAGTATCGTGGCAAACACAGAAATGTGAATGTGTGATGTGAATGGACCTTGTGAAAAAGATCGATGAATGTAAATAATATTATGAATATATATATTGCAGGACTGATAAGAGGGGGATGTGCTGAAAAAGAGACCACGATGGCTGAAGAAAGGTGGTGGAAGGCACCTATAATGGTGGCGTTAACTTCCACTGAAACGAATACCGTATTTGGACTTCACTGGCCCGGAGAACCAAGAGTGGCTCGCTGGCCCCAAATTAAATGACTCGCCAGGTTGGTAGGTAAATGGATCCTCATGAGTAATGAGGGATGGGGGTGAACCGCCCATCCGTAGAGTCCTCAGACCTGACCACGGTGAGGAAGATCATGCCACACGCAACCTCGTCAGAAAGAAAAAAAAAAGGAAGGAAGAGTGTGCGATCGAGAGGGGAAGACACGAGGGAAAGAGGAGGAGAGATCATAAGAACTCTGGAAAAACTACAGAGTGAGTGATAGCAGAGAAGAAGGAGAGTAACCTTCATTCTCGGTCACTGGCAAACAGAGACTCAGTCTCATAGCATCGTCGTATCAGCTCAGGGGTGGCTAGTGGTAAATCCATTCGGAATCGCTGAGCCTACGGTTGGGTGGAAACGAGCACCCCTCTCAGCATTTGCATCACCTGGTGTTTTTCTAATAAGTGTTATATCTTGTATCTTGAAATTTATATGCTGACATGTATGTCCATAGTCTGTGCAATTATGAATGGTTTTAGATTAAGACTGTCTGCATGGTGTTTTGATCAGAAATGATGGATGCATGTTTTTATTGGAAAGGCCACGTATGGCTTATGTTTATATATGTATATATGATGAGCTAATACAGATTCTCAAGCCTGCTCTTGGGAGATTTGTTCTTGTGTTTGTCCTACCTGATGCCTTGGATAGATTTCCCCATGAAGGCACCCTTTCGAGACCACTCCCTTACCTTCGAGAAGACCTTCCAGTATGGTCTTCAAGACCTGGTGTAAATTACCTAAGCACCAGAGGGAGGATGTTATAGTTTAAGTCTTAAAATATTGCACGAGGGAGAATGGTCCTCGTAGACCTCAACATTTCGGCATTTCGGTACCCGGGATACCCAAGGGTGAGTCCCCTTGAAATCGCAAGTCCCAAAACCCCGACTTTCGAAATCCTGAATTATTAGCATGGGGGAAAATTAAGAGTTTTCGGAGTTTCGGCACCCGAAGTATCTAGGTGTGAGTTTTCTTGTACTCGCGAGTCCCGAAACCCCTACCCGCGAAATCTTGAAATGACAGCGTGTGGTTGAGTTAGGACCTTTCAGTGGTTCGGTACCTAGGTTACCCTTCCTTTTGCTAAATGCACGAACAAGATCCCTTCGGAAGATCTAAGGTCTGTTACGACTGTTAAATTTTATGAAGGAATGTCGACGTTAATATCTCCACCCCTTTTTAACCTTCGTAAGTAGTGAAGAAATCGGGACCGTAGACCCCTAGGGTTTGTGGGAGTATCTGGACCGTCCATTTATAGGACACATGGTTGGTAGTATGAGTTTCGGCATTTTGCTACCCGAGAAGACAAAGGGGAAGAACCCTGATCATCGTGAGTCGCAAAACGCCGATAACCAAAACCCCGAAATAGTTTAAGGAGTGGATGAGATAGGATAGTTCTGCATTTCGGTACCCAGGAAAACCTAGGAGTGAGACTTCTTGTCATTACCCATTGTGAAATCCTGAAGTATGAGATCCGAAAAAGGTCTAGCGTGGGTAAGCCTTGGTGTTTCGGTGTTTTGGCAACTGGGAAACCCAAGGGTCAGTCTTCTTGTACACGTCAGTCCCGAAATCCCGATGGGTAAAGTCCCGAAAGAACAATATGCAGATAGGTTATGACACTTCGGCACTGTGGAAATCAGAATGCTCAAGGGTGTATTCCCTTGTACTCACATCTCCCAAACTCCTGACTTGTGAAGTCCCGAAATGTCTTAACACGGACGATATTTGGTGTGTCGGTATTTCGGCACCCGGAATACTTGACGATAAGTTTGCTTATGCTCACCAGTCCCGAAAACCCAATCTGTGAATTCCCAGAATGGACTGAATGACACATATATATACAACTATACGTATGTTAAGGTTTCGGAGTTTCGGCTCCTGGGAAACCTAAGTGCGAGACCTCCTGTCGTCGCATATCCCAAATTCCCGATGTCGAAAATCCCGAAACAGAGAAGTATGTTTAGAGTTAGTAATTCAGAGTTCGGCTCTCGGAAGACCCTGATGTGAGATCTCCTATCATCGCATCCCCCGAAATCCCGACTTGCAAAACCCCGAAGTATGAAACCCCAAAAATAAGTATGGAGCGACTAGGAGTAAATGTTTCAGTGTTTCGGCACCCGAGACATCTAGAGGCAAATGTCTTGTGCTCGCATATCGCAAAATCCCGATGGGTGAAGTCTCGAAATGGGGTAGCACACATGGTTTTGGTGTTTCAGCTTTTCGGTGCCCGGGACTACCAAAGGTCAGTTTTCCTCGTGTTCGCTAGCTGTGAAATTTCGATGGATGAAACCCCGAAATGTACAAGGGAATACCTGTATCGCGAAAGTCGATGAGTACCCTCCGATAAGGCCTGTGGCCTTAACCGCCGATAAAATGAGTGCGGATAAGGGATGACAGGATCTATATCAGGTCCCGTAAAGACTTGGGGAGATTCTATTCCTCGGAAAAAAAGGAGAAAAGGCCGAAAATTTTTAAATTCCGTAGTGGGTGTGTTACACTGAAGTGGCATCATCATCATCATCTTCAGCAAGAAGCTAAAGTGGCATCATCATCATCAACTTCAACAAGAAGCTAAAGTGGCATCATCATCATCATCTTCAACAAGAATCTGAAGTAGCATCATCATCATCATCTTCAGCAAGAAGCTAAAGTGGCATCATCATCTTCAACAAGAAACTGAAGTGGCATCATCAACATCATCTTCAGCAAGAAGCTAAAGTAGCATCATCATCTTCAGCAAGAAGCTGAAGTGGCATCATCAACATCTACATCAACATGGATTAGTATAACACTAATACAACATCATCATCAATAACAACAACAACACAGCACAAAGGCTAGATCATCATCAACATCAGCACTAGGTTGAGAGTATTCATCACGAGGCTGACATCACAACACGAAAATGGAAACACAACATCATCATCACGAGGCTGGAATCATAGCACGAGGTTGGCAACACATCATCACAGCACGAGGCTGGCAACGCACCATCACAGCACGAGGCTGGCACATCATCACAACACGAGGCTGGGACATCATCACAACATGAGGTTGGCATGTCATTAGCATGAGGTTGGCATCACAACAATTAAGCTGGCACATCACCACAGCACGAGGATGGCACATCATCACAACAATTAAGTTGGTATCACAACAATTAAGCTGGCATCGCAGCACTAGGCTGGCACATCATTACAATAATTAAGCTGGCATCACATCACTAGGTTGGCATGTCATCACAACAATTAAGCTGGAATCACAGCACTAGGCTGGCACATCATCACAACAATTAAGCTGGCTTCACAACACTAGGCTGACACATCTTCACAACAATTAAGCTGGCATCACATCAACACTACTCCCCCTTTCAAGGGAGGTCCTTTCGGACTATACCAAGCTTATCTTGAAAGTGCTCAAACTTTACATGAGATAGAGGCTTGGTCAACACATAAGCAACCTATTCATCTGTGCTAACATATTGGAACGTTATGGCTCCTCTCTGCACCATGTCACATATGTAGTGATATCAGCTCTCTATGTGTTTTGACTCATCATGGAACACATGGTTCTCCATCATTTTTATACAACTTGGTTATCACATAGAATCATGGTGGCTTCCATTTCCAGATCAAATAGATCGGTCAACAACATATGAATCCATAAGGCTTCACAGCTGGCGAAACATCCAACAATGTATTATGCTTCTACCGTGCTCAGACCAATGTTGAATTGCTTCCTACTCTACCATGAGATCATGGCTGACCTCAGACTGAAACAACATCCTAAAGTGCTCTTTCTATCATAAACACTTCCAGATCAATATGAATCGGTGTAACCACTCAGTCCAAAGTCATGATCTCTAGTATAATAGAGACCAAAATCCAACGTACCCTCAAGGTATCTCATCATATGTTTTGCAACAATAATGTGAACATGTCTAGGTTCTACCAGATACCGACTCAAGGAAAAACATATATCTAGCTTGATATTCATCAAATACATCATTGAACCAATAATATGTCTGTATAGAGTAGAATCAACCAATTCTGATGAGGTATCTACCATGAGCTTAAACTTCATTTCCATGGGTGTGTACATGGATTTGCATTTCAACATGTCAACCCTTTTCAATTTTAACTGTATAGTTCCCTTGGTTTAAGGAAGATCTTCTCTATGTTCTGCCAAACTTCAAGACCTAAGTGATAATGCATTTAGGTCTTCCATCAAACTCTGTAGCGAGCTTCTTCTGCAATCTGTGATGATATTTTCTTCATATTTTCAAGAATACATCATCTATATATAATAGTAACATCACTTGGCTCATCATTCATAACCTTGAGATAAAGGTTAGAATCAACTTTACTCTTGGTAAATCCCAAGCTCGTCAGGAAACTGTCAATTCTTCCATACCAAGTTCTACGATCTTGCTTCAACACGTACAAATATTCCTTCAAATGGTAGACATGAGTCTTTCCATCTTCAATCTTCAAATCAAATTTTCTCATTACATTGTACCAATCTGGTACACTTGCTCAGCTGCAACTTAATATACACAATCATGTGCTAGCTCTATGTGCTCTCTGCAAAGCACTGTCTGTCTCACTGATTGAGAGTATGTTCTCTCCTCTTTCTGCAATTGTTCCTTCAGGAACTGGGACTCTGCACTTGCACCTTCTCTAAGGCTGAGAATGATTGCTTCATCCTCACTGTGGCTGCTGAAATCTGTGAGTAACTCCTCTTATTCTATCATGACAACAACTACATATGAAACTGAGAGTGGCTCAATAACTGATACTGAATATAGCTCTTCTTATTTCATGGAGGTAACACTATCTTTTATCATAGTCATGTCTCCATGACCCAACTAATGTACTTCACCAATTGCCACTCAATTTTTAAATATGGGGATTGCCCCCCCTGCATCTCATACTATATGTGAATCGTGGTTGTTCTGGTTGTCTTCATAAATATTGGAACTATTTCTTCAATTATTGGAGTAAGTGTATCTTCATAGTCTTCTCCCTCTTGTTGGGAGAATCCTCTAGACACACATCAGGCTGTGTACATTTGCAATGTGCTTGATCTGTATAGATCAGTCTTGGAAGTCAATACTAACTTCTTATTCTAGTCTCACGAAAGAATCCATATCTTAGTCTTTCTGACTAGCTTCCTTCTCTGTTATTGAAACAAGGGAATCTTCCTAGGAGATTTCATATCTCCTTCCTAGGAGATTTCATATCTCCTAGAAGTTTCCGAAGCTATGATCTAGTCTTCTCATGGCATCTGTCTCCCAGTCCTGGAAGTTGTCTCTTCATCTGATCCTTTTTTAGATCAGGCTTTTCCTTGATTTCTTCTGAGTCTACAAGGACTTCATCATCTCTTACATTGTATGCTTGGTGTTGAATACCAAGTCTAAGTATGAAGGACTGATTCATGCTTCAAATGAGCTCTGCTTTCCGTCAAGGTGGCTTCATTAACCTATGAAAAATTCTGCTGTGAGATCTTGTTCTAATGTTCGGTCATATTTGGAGCCTTTTGCTCCTTACAATTAATCTTCATATGAGATACTCTGAATCTCAAGAGATAACTTCTTCTTCATATTCTTTGGTACATGAGTGCATATGGTCATATACATAGTCTGCTTCATGTCTCATATAATATGTTTCCTTCAACAACCTTCACTATAGATTTCTCAGGGTTATCACCTGTGACCTGAAACAAGGTCAACAAAACAACAAGAAAGAATAATACTCTTTTGATAATAGTAGATAAAACAAAATCACAAATAATCATCACAGTGGCTCCTTTAGAGCTATCACTTGTGACCTATCTGAAGCAAAGATCAAAAATAAGAAATACAATATGAAATGAGGTCAACACTCTTATAGTGTTGTGATCAAACATTCCTCCATGGCAACCTGTAACTAACGCAAGAAATTTCTCCTAGAGGATATGTTAGTTGTATATGGAAAATGATTACATTACGCATTTATCTCAATATGCTCATATGCTACCAAGTATAATACTTTTCAAAGATTGCTATGTTAACTTGTAAAGGGGTAGTCATCAACTTGTCATGTGCAACTTTGAATCTTATCCACTTAATTAATCAAACCTAGAACCTGGTGTCTTGTCCTCAAGAATGAGAGTGTTTCTTTTCTTCCAAGTCTCCTTCACTCAAGATGACAGGTGCTTTCTTCAACCTGCCTTTTGTACTAGGACAATATGTTATCTTGATAGAAGGTTGGGTTAGATAATAAACTCTATGATCTTAACCTTAATCAATCTAGTAATTTGACTTAGATTTTGATCAAAGGTTAGTATGATGGTCATAGCTTCAACATGCAACACTGATCAAAATAATGTCATAACAAATAGATGCATATCAGAATAATCAAACCTGAGTTTTCGTATTCCTATGAATGTGTTGGATATTGATATCCTTCTGGATCTATGGCAAGAGATCCCTTCTCCTGCAAATACCCTTTAAATCTTAACCATTTAAACATGTGTGAGTACATACCTCTGATGGCATTTGCAAGTAGTGGCACCATCTGGTAGCAACGATAATGATCACCAACTCTTAAAAACTTCAAGGGTGACTGCAACTTATACTACAGTTGATACTTCAACTAATACTGCAACTGCAATTGATATTGCAACTAATTCCGAGACTGCAACTACAACTGCAACTTAGGGTTTTATGAGGAAAACCTAATTTTTCAAACTTCAAATTTTGAAATTCTGATCCAGGGGAGAGATGCGCTGAGCTGAGGAGAGAAAGTTGGTGCAATCAGATTTCTGAAAATCCAAATTTTACCCCTTCAAACTTGATCAGCGGATTTCTGGACTGGTGTTTTTGGTTTTCTGGTACTTCTAGTTTTCTGGTACTTCTGGTACTCTAGTTCTTCTAGTTTTTTGGTACTTTTGGTACTTTGTGAAAACTAGGGTTTCACTTTTCGGGAGATCTACCCACTGAAAAGGTGCTCTAAAGGTGCCAAAGAGTTCCTTGGGCTAGGGCGCACTTTTCTAGATGACTTTGAGGCTGAAAACCTTCTTCAATAAAAAGCCCTAATTTTCACATACGACAACAGTAACGTTTTTCTTCTTCTTGTGAAAGATGATCTCTTCAACTTAGCTCTGATACCATGTTAAGGTTTAAGTTATTATTAGGTTTCTTTTCAATTCACTAGATAACCATAACATAGATAGGATCACTGAGAAATACATAATCACAAGAGACACAACATTTATCCTGGGAAACCCTCATGGGGGAGAAAACCCAACAAAAACTTCCTTAATATAGATAGCCAATACAATGCCAAGAGAATAAACCAAACACTACAAAAAGTCCTCTCCCAAGTATGCACCTCTCTCTCTCTTCCTTCTTCTCCAACTGCAACTCCAAACTCGCGCTCTGATGAACAAGTGAGTGAGTGAACAAATGAGGTGCTGGCCTCTCTTATTTATACAATCTGGCAGGTGTGAACTGAGGTGTCTTTTCACTGGCAGGGACTACTTCTCATTCTGGGTGGTTATAACCACTTTAATATATTCTGGGGGCCGAATTCTCATTTAGCCTCTTACAATTAGGGTTTAACCAATCTACAAAAGGATATTTGGTCATTTACAATACCCGACATGATCAATCCACAAAAGGGGATTGATCTAATGAATAATACATCAATAATAAATAGAATACTCTTTGCAGTTACAATATTTCAACAAGACCTGTAATAAAATCCATAGACACACTCTCTCATTTGTGCTCGGGAATAGGGAGGGGTTGTAATAGATCTGTAGGATGTGTGTGCTCATCCTTGTTCTGTTGACAAAGGGTACATTCCTTGATATAGCACATAACCTCTCCTTTGAAGCCCTTCTAGGCAAACCTTTCCCTAATCTGTCTATATGTTTTAAGGAATCCTTGATGACCTGCTAAGGAAGAATCATGGAATGCTTGAAACACTTTCCTTTTGAATGAGGATCCTGGAACCAAAAAAATCCTTCCCTTGTAATAAATCACATCATCTATAATCTTGTATCTGTCCATCCATTAATTTACACACAAATTTGTTCTTTGAGTATTCTACCAATAAGAGAGACTTCCAATCAACAAATATTTCAAACATGGAGTATGATGAAGGCCTTCTGGATAAGGCATCTGCTACCACATTATTTTTCCCTTTGACATACTCAATGCCAAATTTGCATGCTTGGATTTTTCTTATCCACCTTTGTTTCCTTTCATTAAGGTCCTTCTGTGCAAGGAAGTATTTGAGATTGTTATGGTCGGTCCTGACCACAAATTTCGCTCCTAGTAGATATTGTATGAATTTGATGAGAGCATGCATTAAGGCTAGCATTTCTTTGTCATAAATAGTGTACAATAGTTCATGACCCCTCAAATTTTGGCTCTCATAGGCAATAGGACACCTATTCTGCATGAGCACTGCTCCAACACCTTCCCCAGATGCATCACACTCTAAAATGAAAGGTTGAGAGAAATTAGGTAAATATAACATAGGACAAGTACTCATCACCTTATTCATTTTCTCAAATGTTGACCGGGCTTCATCATTCCATTAAAAGGCTCCCTTTATGGTCAGATCAGTAAGGGGTGCACAACGTTGAGAGAACCCTTTGACAAATTTTATGTAGTATTGCAAATGCCAAGAAAACTTTTAAGTTTTGTAAGCGTTCTGGGTGTGGGCCAATTAATGATAACTTGAATCTTCTCTTGATGTACATGTACCCCTTTTTCTCCAATAATGTGTCCCAAGTAGATGAACTCTATCATTCCAATCTCACATTTTGATTCTTTGGCATTGTTGACACTTGAATCCGTCAGGACCGAAATGAAAACCTCACGGGGATACAAATCTCCCTACATTTTTATAGAGGTGGTACTCCTCTTTACTTTATGATACTCTTTGAACTCTAGATTTTCAAAATAATATAGGACTTTGAGAAAGTCCATTGTGGTATTCAATGAAATATAAGGGTTGCAGAAAATAAAATGTTTTGTTTTTAAAGAAAATTCTTGAGAGATGACCAGGAACCTCACACATCACATATTTGAAAAAGATAAGCAAAATTTCATCACATCCATCATAGTTAAACTAAAGAATTCTGATCACATAAAAATAAAAGAAAATGGTCTGCATGTATAAGAAAACTTTAATAGAGTAAACACATGTGGAGCTCAAATAAAGAAAATGATAGATCAATCTCAAATATTTTATACTCAAAACTCAAAGTTATAAAACACCGTTAAAACTTATCTCGAAATAGTTCTCTTGGGATTTCTGAGAAATATAAAGTCTATTACAAAGATTTGAAATTTAAATGTGTTTGTCTAGAGGACTGAGATTGGGGCTCCCGTGGACCATAAAACAAATATAAACTAGAAGTATGTTGTGGAAAGAAGATGGTGGGCGATGACAGAGTATCAAGACCTAGAAAGAAGAATGGAAGAAGTTATCAGATTTCGGTTAAACCTTAATATCCAAAGAAGCGGAGTAACTGGATGAAAAAATGATAAAGAAAACAAGATGTGATCAACGTAAAATTACTATGATGTGCTCTCTCTTTTTTTACTTGCTTGTTGCTGTCCTTTTATTTTTCTCGTTGACGGTTATAGGAACCGTCTCAATTGTTGTTTCTTGGCCTTCTTTAGTTAATTTATCAATTGCCTTCTTAAACCAATCTTCAATATAATTTTTCATTGGTGCAACATTTATTTCATGCCTGATTTTGATATTAAATAATTCACCTTCGAAATCTCTTAGGTCATGAGAAATGCCATGTATTTCCTTCTCAATATCTTTATTTTTCGTAGAATAATCAACCATCCAATTTTCAATCTCTTCCTCGTTATATTCCATTATGCCATAAAATTTCTCAGCATATAACCCCTTTAATATCTCCACTTGTTCATCAAATTGTTGCGTTGTCATAAACATTGAATTGATAATTAACTTAGGATCTTTCACCTCATCAGTGCTTCATGCCAGATCTATCTCTATGAGTCTTTAAAAATGATGTTAAAAGTTTAGTACCAGTGTAAAAAATGCCATAGAAAGTGAAGTAAAGTCGTCAAAGGAGTTTCGCAACAGTTCTATATACCATTTGGATGCGGATCCTGTAAGAGTTCGCTAGAAAAGTCGTAGTCGGATGGAATCATCCATCAAGAAGTTCGAAGAACACCATAGGTGAAAATTCATCATGTGATTGTTTGGATCTTCTCCAGGATTTCCATCGAACTTTGGAATATCAGAAGGCAGTTTGGAAAGAATGGGGGGCTAGAAAGGGGAGTGTCGTATGGGATCATTAGTCAACCTTGAAAGATGAGGAAAATCTAAGTTTTCTAAAAATGAAAGTTGTTTGTTGACTTGTAGAGGTAGATTATGTTGTCCTCCTCCATGTGGGTGTTGTTATGGAGGTCCTCCTTCGTAAGGTGGTCCACTAAGGGGTCCTCCGGGGGGGACTCCTCCATAAGGTGGTCCCCCAGGAGGTCTGCCTCCATAGGGGGGTCCTCTAGGGGTTCCTCCTCTATAAGGTGGTCCTCCACCATAGGGTGGTCACCCTCCACCATGGGGTGGTCCACCAGGGGGTCCTCCACCATAGGGTGGGCCTCCAGGGGGTCCTCTTAGTTGAGGAGGTTGGTTCCATACAATATTAGCTATTCCTGGGTATGGATGTCCATATAGTAGGCCAGTGGTAGAGGGAATAGTCTGGCCCCATGATGGGTATTGTCTGGTAGCAGGAGGTGGCCCCCTAGTTCATTGGTGTCCCTGGAGTGAACATGGCCCTGAAACTGGGGGTTTCCCCCAACTAGATAAAGGTTGGCTCCCAATATTAGGTAATACCCCTGTTAAAAATGATCTGGAAGTCGAGGGTTTCCCCCAAACAGGATGTTGGTTGGGAATTTGTCCTAGGTATAGGGGTTGTCCCCCAATGAAAGGCTAGCTCATGGATATCTTTTGGCCAAAACCCATTAGTAGGTTTCTTTGAGGAGGTAATCCTACCGATGAAGGTTGTTGTCCAAAGAGATTGGGATCACCTCATAAGAACAATGGGGTAAACAAAGGTTTCCCCTCGGTGGGGGGTGTAAAAGGTTCTGTTCTTCAAGGTGGTGATACAATGGTGGGGACACCATATGATATAGATGTCAGTGTTGATGTTTGGGTTGTGGCGACGTTTGGTTGAGTTGGTTGTGGTGTAGAGTGGATGGGGGAGGATTGGGGAAAATAATTTTGGAATATATGGGAGATACTAGATATGGGGGGTTGAGGGGTACGTGAAGAAGCATGTGATTGATCAGGTCGCAAGACTTTGAAAGAAGAGTCTATTATTGTATCTACTCTAGAGAGGATATCGCAAGGTTGTTCATGGGTTCGCATAGGGTCAGATGGACCTGAAACCATTGGTGGTGTAGTGTAACCGTCTGATAAATGGATCTGTTGGGTTTCCATACTCAGGAAGTCTTCATAGGGTACAAGAGATAGACACTGGTAATCGGTACCAAGTTCAAGTTCTCGTGCATAGTTTACTTGAAGAAGGAGGGGACCGAAAGAGTCATTCAAGGGTGGATTTGTAGGGAGTACAAAACTTCCTCGAAATTTATCTCCTTTTGAATGTTCAAGCAAGGGGGTAATTACACTTCCGACCTTAGAGTGGTTTTCCTCTCGAAGATGATCTTAGGGTGAGTTGGGAGGTAATAGTTCGTAATGTAGCGGAGGAAAAACTAGCATCATTCGATACTGACACAAGTTTTGATATGCTAGGATGAGATATGACAATGACAATCCTATATCCCACTAAAGAAAAGAAGCAACACATGCTAAAAAATAATCTAGAAATCATACAAACAAACCAAAGCTTCTCGCCATGGGATCACTACTTGGTGATGAGATCCAACATCGCGGGGACATATGAGAAAGGGTGGGGACAAGTTGGTGGATTAGTTATGTTGGTTGCCTGATTAACATACTTACACCTTAGTGCAAGCTTCCCTACAGTCTATCTGTGGTTCACCCTCCAAGGGGCTGGAGTGAGTTTGACCAACGTTCGATCTAGGTACAACAAATACTCCCCTTCGTCGTCACCTTGTATAAGAGCCCTAATATTATGGCGACTAAGATCACCAATTCGTAGTCAACCTCTGGGTGGGTACATTCAACGATCGGGTCCGATAATATGGGCAAGATATCAAGTCCGAAATTCCTCATGAAGACTGAGAACAAGAGGACCAGAAAAAGATTCAGAGGACCTCAAACAAATTTGAGGTTCACGAAGTTCTGAGACCAAATGGAAACAACTGATTCTCAAGAAGAATCCTCGATATACAATCGTTACACTATGTTTGGTTAAGCCTTGGAGGGGTAATCTTTGTTGTCCAGCCGCACGCGACCTTGTGTGTAACCCCTATGTGAGAGGGGGGTCCCGACTATGCCTATATGAAAGTTGGATTTACGCACTCTTCTTAGTCCAAAGACCCTATACCTAGACTATTGTTGGTGTTCTTTATTAAAGAAAACATATAGTTAATTTTATTAGCGTGTGTCAATTTTTAAGGTTGTTGTTTAGTCAAAAGGTTGTGTGGAAGTGAAACTTATGATGTGAAAAAACTCGACTCCAAAAGGATGCAAAGGGATGAAATTTGAACATTTTTATTTTCGATGAATCCTATTTACAAGAGGGAGAAGAGCATATTGATTTTTATAAAAGAAAACACCCTAATGCATACTGTTTTCTATATATTCTTGCAACTAAGATAAAAGGACAAATTTTCAACCAAACTCACAAAATGATTTATGAGATTTCCAACCAAACACAAATTGTTTCAATGATATTTTAAAGCACTCTAAATGAAATGTTTTTTTTGTTTTTGTTGTTTCTTTTAATTTTTTGAATTACATGAAAAAGGAAACCAAAACATCTTCTTCAGCCTTTTATTTCAATTGAACATGTTCGGAAATGAATGAAAAATATGGAAGAAAGACAACACGAAGCATGCAAATTTAAAGCACACCAAAATATTTTAAGTCTGAACGAAAGTTTGAGAAGTTCTCAAATGATTTGGGAAACAAAAAACATTCAACTTAATGAAAGAAAGACTTCTCAGGAAGGTATAAGCAATCTTTTACGGGAATGAAAGGATTAGATTAGGTGATCTTATTGTACCTATCAATCACATGAGATGTCTACCAAGAGAAGATAATTGCATGAATTCAAAAAGATGATGCAAGGTCAAAGAGACAATCTTCATACAAATTTGGAATGTTGAAGGAAAACAACCTAAAATGGTCTGGCTGAGTTTTTTGAAGGATAACTTCTTCAAAAAGTAAAGATTAGGGGTTCGGTCACTCCCTGTAGAGGGAGACAGTGCGAATGGGTCGCGACCCAGAGAGAGACATATGCGACCGAAGAGTATGGTCACGCCTAACAATCTTGGGAGCATGGATGGTCGCTTCTGCAAAGGTGGAAAACCTCGACCGGGAAAGCTTTGGTCGCTTTGTGTGAACGGGGAAGTTGTGACCAACTCAGAAAACCAAAAAAAAGAAAAAAAAGTTAGATCTGGGATGAGATCTATCAGATCCAAGCTATGGGTTTCTTCAACAGAACTCGGGAAAGGGAATAAAAAAGTTCATGATCTGGATTTATGTAGGAACACAATGAAATACAGAAATACACATAAACGCAGAGATGCAGCGGAAATAAGACTTTATTTCATTAATCACAAATGACTGAAATATGCTTACAAACAGAATGGAAATAAACTAGCTAGGGCGCTGGTAG
>ML782810.1:275445-300865 GCA_009831015.1 Picea engelmannii
TGAGCACCTCGATCTCAAAAAACCTTCATTTAGGCCCTCAAAATGGCCCCGGAAGTTAAACCTGCTAAAAATAGTAAATTGCCAAAATTGCCAGAAAACTGTTTTGAGCCAGTCGGAAAAGGTGGGTGGCCACCAATATCCACTTGGATCAGTTCAGGACATTTTAATGGGTAACAATTTCATAAAGAAAACATATAAAGAAGGAATAAAATCACATGAGAGCCAATCTCCCCATTATGTTCGCCAGTCTGTTGTAGTGATTTTATACCCTGCAGGAGCTAAGCTCCCTTAAGATCTTCCTAAACCTAAGAAAAGAACAAAGATATGAGCAAATGATGCTTCTAAGCTTGATAATATGTCATGATCTACAAATATATCAATCGTCTATCAACAAACACACAAACTTACATAAACAGGCGTTTAGAGGGAAACATCCAACATATCTTCCATTAATCAAGTAAGCAATATTACAACTCATAGGTGTAAACTAAAGAGATATCTTTCTTCCAAGCTCCTTCCCTACACCTTGCCACCAAAACGTCAGAGTAAATATGCTAGTTCTTTCTCCCCTTTCCCATAGAAATAGATTGGTTCTTATAGGGCTTTAGAGATAAGGCCATATGGTTAATGGGATAAGATCTTCAGGCTTATACTAGAAGCCTTCTCTAGACTAAACCCAAATAAATCAGAGAGAGGTCTCATCCATCACAACCAAATCCAAAAAAAGGGAGCTTCTAGGCTTGGTCATGACCTAAGTACATAGACAGAGTGACCCAGTCGCTACCTGGGAGTCTGGAAGGAGCGAGCGACCCCTTTAGTCTCGGGCTTGAGAAATGACAAGGTCGACCGAAGGGAGATTAGGCTAGAAACTTAAGGGCTTGAGAAATGACAAGGGCAACCGAAGGGAGATTAAGCTAGAAACTTAATGGGAAGATGATTGACGATGAGTGAATTGGGTAGGTGACCTCTAGGAGATGATGTCTCAATGATTAGGTGGTTAATAATACTATAACAATTATCCTTATGGGAATATTCATAAAGAGACTCAACATATGAATCTATATCACCCCTTGAATCCCCTCTTTCATTTTCTTCAGAATGGTCATGAGAAATATCAGGGATAGTGCTATGCAAATCAAGAGAAGCATTGGTCATGAGAAATATCAGGGATAGTGCTATGCAAATCAAGAGAAGCATCCCCGCAAGATTCATCCAAGAAGAGTACTTCATTGGATACAAGTTGATCTTGAGTAGGATATATGTCAAAACGATCCTCATTGAAGAGGAAGGCATCAAACAAAGCTTTGTCAGAAACATGACTAGTAGGCATATCATGATAAGAATCCTTACAATCGTTTGAGAATATAGCACTATGAGATGCATGCTTGTCCTACCGCAGACTCTTCATGAAGAGAGAGGGATTTGTGTGATATTCATATTTATATTTTAGAAATAACTCACAAGTTAACTATTCATGAGGACCATATAAAAAGTTACATTGAGAAGGATCAAGGATGCTTGTGTGATATTCATATTTATCTTTTAGAAATAACTCACAAGTTAACTATTCATGAGGACCATATAAAAAGTTACATTGAGAAGGATCAAGGATGCTTTAAGGTAGAAGTTCGAAGTGATGAAAAATAGGTGGATGAGGAAAGTCGATAAAAAACTTTATGAAAATTGATTCTCCTATGAAAATTTGACTAGATACCATACGTTTAGACCAATCTCCTACTTTACCATGAAGGGAAAGTGGAAAAATATATACAAAAGTATGTATATCATAAACCCCAATATATTGACAAAAGCTAAGGAAATCATCAATATGATTCTAAGAATATTCCCATGAACTACCCTAAAAAAAAGGACAACTAACCATAGACGATTTTGCATTCGAGCTAAAATTTGATTTATACATGATTAGGCAGGTTAGGATAAAGAAAACCCATAACTAAATAAAAAACCACAAACATATAGAAAATGGGTTTTTCTCCTTCCTCAGTATGGTTGCCAAAGAATGTTGATGACAAAACTAGAAAGTTCTAGAAACCAATAACTCGACCTCCTATGGGGCTAGGCGGGAAGAGGCGTGATTACCACCTTGGGTTTAGAACACCGAGATGAAAATAACTTTAGACTCTAGGATAAGTATCCTATGACCTAAAGTCCAAACATGAATAATTTCAATATTTAAATTTTATGTGTTTTATCATTTATGTTTTTTATATCTTTTAACCTTTATAATAGTTATTGGTTTTTTTTGTTATAAATAAGGTTAAGAAAAGCTAAAAGTAAATGATAATAAAATTGGGTTAGTTGTTATATTAACAAGTTAGATGAGTAAATGAATCATAAAGACAATAAACAAACTTAAAAGTTAAGAAAACAACAATGAAGTAACTTAAATCTTTAAGTATTATGATTGTTTATTTATTTGTTACTAAAATATTATTGTTAAAAAATTTAAAAAATATATAAATAAAGATGTAGATGAAATAAAACCAAATAATCTACATTTGAATGAAAAAAAATTAAATTTTTTATTTCTATTTTGTTAAAAAGCATGTATAAAACAACAAGAAATAAAATATAAACAATATTAATAGCCTAATATAATATTTATTGACAAAATCCTCACATATTTCTCAAACCCTTGGAGCTTTCATACTTCTGTGAAGGTTTGGATCCTGAGTGAAATTCTAATTACTCAAGATGATTTCTTCACTCATACCAGAATAGCCAAGTACAAATAAAATTAACAAAGAAGATAGACATTCTTGAACAATGATTATTGAAGCTTCAAGGTAATCATTTGCACATGAGAAAAACTGATCAGTCATGAAAACATTAACAAACTCAAACAAATGTACAAGTTACCTCAAAAAAGCCATCAACTCCATTGCTAAGTTTCTCTTGATACTCTATGAGCCACCCCTGCTATCCACAGCGAGTCAAATCCCAAAGAAAAATATGTAAAGTATGAATGATGAAAAGACTAAAATAATTTGTCTCTCATGCTCCTAGCATACCTCTTGTGATTTCTTCCTCTCTAATTTTTTTTTTCTCTTCTTTTGGTTGACTGATGCCTCTTTTATCTTGTTTGCTGGAAGTTCCAACGGTTATCAGTTAGGGTCGTTTTCAGACTTAGCTGGCTGAAGCGAACTAATTAAAATTGTTTCCATTTCTTTAATTTAATGAAGTAAAAGGAACAGTAGTTAAAAAATCTCCACATGTCAGTTTCTCTTCAAAGCACCCTTTACGTCTTCTTCAACATAACGTGTCACTTATTGGGCGAACAATTCTGAAAGTTCAATGGTATTTGAGAAACCTATGTTGGAGGCTTCTTTCACTCATTTTAATCAGATTCCTTTCCTGGTTGTGAAATGGAGTATGTGCAGTCATGGATTTGCTTCCCTATTTTTACATCCTTACTGTATTTGGTTTTGTCATTGTCAAAATTTAGGAGTTATTGGGGAAACCTTTGGTGCAGGTGCAACAAAGTTCGTTGCTCTCAACAAATCCCATGATACAGGGGTAGTAGCTAGTGCTAATGTTACAGAGATCTATGATTTGGACACCCTTGAAAGGATATACATGATGAGTGTGGCATTGTTGATCGTTTTTTAATATCTAAAGTAGATACTTCTTTTAAAACAAGTATAATCTTTATGTTCGAGGAAGGACTTGGAGTTCTCGTCATTTATTTTCTATTCCATGATGTAGTATAGTAAAACTAATACTTTGAATGCTGGCAAAGTTGACAGTGAGAAGAAGGACTGAGAATGCGGCTATGAATTGTCTCTGAACGTCATTGTCAACAATTTCTTTCATTGCAGGTCTCTAGATATCCTTCACTGAGGCTCTCGACAGGAACTTTGTCCTCAAATATGGGCCTGAAGATGAACCATTGTTGTAAATAATGATGGATGTTGGCATTTGAGGGACTACTTGATGTGTTCTAGAGCTGAAAGATATAGAATGCTCTTTGTCAAACAGAAATACGTTCCTTCATTGTCTGATGTCAAATGATATATTTACGCCGAAAGGGTACACCTATTGATAATGGGCAGATTTAATAGGGGTTTAGTGCTTAATAAGTTTTCTATGGACAGGATTAAATATGGCTGGAATATTCTTAGTAGTCACACAAAATAAATGGCTGTGATTTCCATCTTTAACTTCCTAGCTATTATAAAGACATCAGTTTATGTGTTTACTTTTTTACATTTACCTAATCATATTTAAAAATTACTTTGATAGCTAACTGATTGCCACATAAGTGATTAACAGAAATTAAAATATTAACACCAGATAAATGAAGCCCAACAGTTTATTTGTTAATAGATAATAAAATTTAGTATATTCTTTTAAGAATTCTTTTCATCTTCTCAGCATTTCGACGTTCACCAACAACTATTTTGCTGCTGTGCTAATCTTAATTACTATAGAAAAATAAAAACATTCTCATCTAACGAACAATCATGGTTCCCATCATCGAATGGTGGAGAACGCCTTCTTTTAAAACGTTGTCATTTTCTTGTTGGTTGTGTCGATTCTTTGTGGGTCCACTTTATTGATCTTAGTCAATGCATTGTCTTTATCACTTGCAATCTCTTTGTTGGAACCAATTAAATAGGTCTTGATAGAAATAGACGCTGATAAAAAAAATATGATATATCTTCTAACGTGACAAACGAATCGGCAGATGGAACATTGAAAATGCATGGGAAATAAACCAAAGTTATAAAGAGCATGGTTAAAACTTTTAGTAATAGTAATAAGTGGAACATTGAAAAGTTAATTATGAGGCATAGGTTTGAAAGAGTGAGACATGAAAAATAATGTATTGGGTATGATATGGCATGGCCCTAGTTAGTCGGTTTTTGTTTTTAAAGAGTTCATAAGATAAAAGCTATGTGGTAAGGTGATATGTATGACAGAGGTTTAAAATATATGGAAGCAAAATAATATGTGAGAAGTGACCAAGAGAGTCATATTTGTAATATGTCAAGAGCCTCAATAATTATATTATTATATTTATAATATTTCAAGTGTCATATTATTGTTGTTGAATGCTTGTAATAATTTTGTGTTTATCTGAGAGCATGTAACATGTGCAACTTCAAATATGGTCGGTGACCATCGTTATTAGCCATTAGCAAATACTCACCATAACTTATAACATAATCTCAAAAGGTGAAATATATGAAGAGATCTTCTTTGAAATGTGTAGTAGCAATTGAGCAAGGGTGCGCACTACTTGTGAAAGCAATGTGAATTTAAGGGTAGCCTAGAAATGCTTTGTCGGCTAAATAATGATGACCAAAATGGTCATCAACAAGGTGACGGTTCATATGTCTATGTGGTGGACAAGTGAGCAGGTGACATGGAGAGGTCATACAACACAACCAATGATAGGCTGCCACATGGGCCAATCAAATGGCACCACGTGGCACCTTCCAGAAGGCCAAGTTGGGCTACAGATCAAAATTTGTTCCTCGTGGGAATCAAACTCATAACCTCTACCTTAACACTCCAATGACTTACCATTGGGGTGTTCGAACCATTGTAACATAATTACAAATAATTGTATTTAAAGTTGTTATTATGTGGTTATAATTAAATGGTAGTTGGGCCAACCCGACCTGCCATTTCTGGAGGTTCCACCAACTTTAACTGTCACCAAACTAATGCCAAAGTCGTTGCCAAATATCTTGCCAAGCATTTAGTGCACGATTGGGGTTCAGTGCCGACCTAGCCCTATTTAATGGGCATGAAACCCAACGCACATCACATCATGAAACATATCCAAAGGGGTGCATGGATCCTGAGATAGAGAAGGAAGTACGAGGTATAGATGCATCGAAGTGCATGCCGAGAGAAGCCTAGTTTTGGTGTTGTCTAGATTTGCATGCCATGGAGTACCATGTCCACATATATGTATGTCTGTACTCATTTTTCTCGTTTTCTTGAGATAAGTACGATGGTGATGTTATTTTTGTGCTAAGATGTTTTCTTCGAAATTATTAGTCCATATTTCCATTAATGAGCGCCATAGTGCATCGTTTGGCATGTAAAGAGGGTGAAATTGAGTCAGTTCATAATATGGTCAACTTTATACTCATTTTTCTCAAAATTTCACAAGGCTTTCAATGGTAAACTCTATATCTGAGTTTGAGTAGCGCAATTAGAGAGTGATTTCAAATTTGGCTTTGTAAGTCTATTTTGTAGTGTAATTTGATATTTGAGATTATTAGAAGCAGTCTCATTGTTTAAAGGGAACTCAGAGATGTAGTAAACTCTGTCATCAATATTGTATATTTGAGTTCTTTTATTTTTTGTTGTGTTGTCTCATTAATCTTCAAATTAATCATTATTTAACGAGGTTTTGGATAATAAGCACATCATCATTTTTTTGCAAATCACCTCAATACGATAAAGAATTATTCAGAATCAAGTTAGATGCTAATATGGGTTATTAAAAATTAAGATTGGTATCTAAGGATTTTTGTATCACACAATTGCATCTTGATACAAGTAGACAGTGATTTCACATACATTATGCACGAACCTTTAAAGAACTCCCTCTCGGCAGTATTGTATGACTGAGGACAATGTATAGCAAACTCAGTAATATAACCCCTTCAAGCCAATAATCAACTGCATGTGAGATCTGATTACTTATAGTATTCACTTGTTGGATCAACTCAGGGGTCCAACTTCTTAGAACAACAGTGTGGAATGTTTCTTTCTTTTTAGCTAACCTCTGTAACCACTCAGCTAAAACTATTGGGAAATCGACAAAGAAAATCTCATATAAATCTGTAAATACATACCTTTGTAGCCACTTATCCAAGTTGATCCATGAGTTCCTATTCTCATCTCTGGAAAACTCATGCTCCTTGGTCTCTAACCATCATCCTATTTCTTCCTTAGTCATCCTCCACATTCTCCTCAGTCGCAGATCTCGGTCCCGACAACGAAACCATTTGTTGGTTCATAATGGGCAGACCCAGGGTTCAACATGAATTCACCTACAAAACCCTTAGATATCAGCCCTTTTGGCATCACCTGCAACCAGGTGAAGTCTCACTCGAGGTATCTACGGGAACTGTAGGAACAAGGTTTCTGCAGTGAAGAATGGATGGGAAGTAGTATTCATAACCATTATACTTATCATTTGTTCATTAAACCTTATACCACATGCGCAGAAGCATAAAAACACATAACATATACATTTAATACTCACATACATTACATTGCTCCCTTTGTCACCTTGTTATTTGATTATTTCTCCCTCATTTTACTACCCACTCTCTCTATGCCAAAACCCTTACATATGTATACCATTACAGTAGGGCTTAGCCCTTTTCAATGGACTCAAAAATGTCTAATGACTTACAATGGTTTTCCTCCTTTTGCGCGCGCTGGCCCCTTCATGTGGGAGTGCGCCAAATGACTTTTCTTCTTTCGTAAGCGTTTTTTTCTCCTGCACAGTTCCCAAAATCATGTCCCAACATAGAGGTAGTGGATGAAAGGATTATATCATTTCTACGCATTGTTCGCAAAGAGAAGACGGTGGAAAGATAGAGTGGTTGTGGCCATAAATTGAGTAGGATTTGATCCATGATTATCATACACAAGAAAATTTTGACATGGCACATCCCTATTAAGACACTTTAGGACCCTATCTCTTCCTCTTATAAAATTCAACCTTGTAAACTATAAATATCATTTTTATTTTGTGTTGGGATTATAAAGTCATATGTTGGATCACAAATTAGACCAAGCCTCTTATTCCATAGGGATTCAACAATGGGGGAGAATCCCTTCCTTAATACTTGTTGACCTGTCTCTCTGTCACTCATCAACTAGGTGATTTTGGTGTATTTTTGAACTTGTCTTTTCCAAAAGAAGACCAAAAAAAAATTCAAACTTTAAAAGTACCATTATAATTTTACCTATTGATCATGAAGACCCAAAAAGTTTTAAATCAACTTCAGTATTACAGTTCTTCATCATGAAATGATGACATCGATGGTTTCCTTTTTTAAACAAAGAGAAGGAAAGAATATGAAGAGAAGATTATAAAAGAAGAGATGAAAGGTATTCAAAAGGAGGGAATTGGAAGTGGTTGTTGGCAGTCAATAGTTTTTATAGCGGTGAAGAGTTTGCAAGAAGCAATTTTTGTCTTTCCAAGATTATGTGAATTGGTCTAGTTAACTTTGTTCCTTATCTTTCTTTCTTCTTGATTCTTTCCATCATGTATTTCATGTATGTTTAGCAAATAAGCAGATTTGGATCTGAGCAGTTCTTTCTCTAAATTCTTCCAGTCATCCTTCATGATGTTTCAATTCTAGAGGACCAAAATCCCTTCTTGTAAAAAGGAAAATGTATTTTTATTCAGTTTATCTAATTTTCATCAAGATCTTGTTGAGGTTGTTTCAAACATTGTTAAACTTGTTACATTTGGGATATTATTATAAATTTCTCCCACAAAGAAATATTTCAGAGCATTACATTAATGATTTCTTAGAATTTGAGTCTAAATCATGCAATTTCAAATGTATTGTCTATCAAAATATTTTTTGAGTTTCAAAGAAAGGATCATGTAAAGTTATTTGATAAGCCTATCCATTTTACTTTTCCTTCATCTTGCAAAGCCATGGCTAATTCCGGGTTCACATTATTCTAAAAGGGGAAGGAAGAATATTTTTTGAAAGTAGACTCAGAACCGTGTGGATATAAATCTCTGCAGACATAATTATTGATTTTCTCTTTAATGATATGATGTGCTTCACAAGTACATCTGTATCTAATAATTCACACATCTATATATAAAGTATGTACATCTAGATATATAAGGGTTTCATTGGAAAATATTTTGGGATTTTCCATGGCATGCATTATAAGTCCAAAAGAAAAATTTTCCATATATCAAGAAAGATGAGAAACACCTTTATAAAAATGAGGAGAGTTTTTCTTGTTCCCCACAAGATTTTCTCTTGATTTTGGTCATTTTTACTTGATAGGAAAAAAGGTCAACAAGACTCAACCATATCGATATCCTGAAAAATAAATGAGTGGGCCTCCAACAACCCATCTACTATCTACCGTAAGAAGGATTCCCTTTTCATTGCATCATTCAAAGCATAACTATTGTTATTGCACAATGTGTGGCTAATTAATGTAGCATAAACCAAAGTCTATCTCTTGATTGCATTTGTTTCCCAGTTTGAGAAACAAGCAACAATATTAGGTAGTAACCAAATTGTCATCCCTCCTTCTCCTTATTTATGCAAAAAAAAGAGGGTTTTTAAGCATGGCCAAATAAAATTAAGAGAAATATTAAAAAAAAACTAGTTACACCACTTATAAATAGACCACTTCTAAGTTGTTCAATAATTAACATAGTCGCATGAAAATATATTTTTTACATATAACACATTAGAAGATGTTCATTCAAAGGGTGAAAGGAAAATCCCAATCATACCATCAACCCCATCATCTATATCCATTCCATCTAACTGAGACAATACCTTGAATACATTGGGTATAGGTGTTAGAAGTAGTGTAAAAATATTGTTGAATGTACGTGACTTATGAATATGCACTTAAACTTACTAGTAATTCCTCTACATGTGTTGGACTAGTAAAGGTAAGTTGTGACCTAACTCATCTATTTACATTGCTAAGGTGGAGAAATTTGAGATTTAATAAAGGCCACATCCTTAGGTAAAATTAGGGTTATTCAAGAAAGGCTTTTGGTTACTAAAGTGAATGCAATAGGATGAGAGGATAGACTAAGGTTGCATGTTGGTATTAAAGCCTTTTCTTATAATTATGATCCAACCATATTAGATACCATTTAGAGAAAAAGGGGCTCGATCAATTTGTGGGATTCATGGTTTAGAATTAATGTGAAAATTTTAAAGCATGATAGTGTATTCCTTTATTCCTTCATGAGACGGTAAAGAATTATGTACTTGAAACACTATAATTTTATCTCTAACCCACATATGGAAGGGTTCCTTCAAGTCTCTATATAAATTAAATTTTATGCATATATGCTTTTTGGCAATTGGTTGAAGAGCCTTGTTAAGTTATGATATACAAATTTCCTTGTTAATGGGAAAACATTTCTGTAAAGTTCCATCATTGGATTGGTACCCCTAGAAGTTAGACCTTGAATCAATAATGAAGTGAAGTAGGAGTATTTGCATTTTTTTAGACCTTGAATCAATAATGAAGTGAAGTAGGAGTATTTGCATTTTTTTTTCATCTAATGCAAAAAACTACAATGGTATTCTAGCAAACCAAAGGCCCTTGTTGCATGATAGCCATATAGTCCAAGTTCTCCATAAACATAAACATTAAAAAACCCTTAGTTACATTCAAAATATTTTTTTATGTAGGTTATAAGGCTTCAAGAAATCTTGGACTCAAGTTTAATCATACTTTCACATTGAATTCGACATACAAATAGTTCAATCTGTATACCCATCTACAAAATTTTGAATATGTAAGTTAAAAATAGACGTAGAAGCACTACCCTCTAAGAAGTACAATACTTATTAAGGTTTTGAAAATGGTGTAACCAACAAAGTGAGATTGGTTATAGGGAAAACTACTTTGTTAAGTTCTTGAATATGAGTTGTACTAGGAATCAAGATGGGTAAACTTCTTAAGAAATCTTGGTTATTGAGTGCAAGTCTTGAAGATCATGATTGATACAATGGGATTCATTTCACTAGTTTCGATCCCACTTCTTTTCCCCTGGGAGCATCATGTTATATAAGGAGTATAAAATAGACTATTCAAGTTCATGATAAATTGATTATTATGACTAATACTGATGGGAGATAAGTCATGCATGAATGACTTAATACTCTATGCAAATAATATTGGAAAACGATATTTCATTGGTTGCATTGTTAAATCCCCACATGCATAAATGATAATGAAATAGTCAAACTCTTAAGAAATAGAGTAGGATAAATATTGAATGTTTTTCTCCTTTTTCATCTCATGAAAATAATAGGATACAAAATGAGATTTTTTTCATTAAAATACAATTAACTCTTTTTGTTTAATGAAATTGCACATATGAAACCATAGATTGCATAAATTGGATGCCATATGGGTTGTAAATATATTTGCACAATTAAAATCTATAATTTCAATGGATTTCATGCTCAATTCCAATAAATATTGGTCTCTGATAAAAAAGAATGAAAAAAAAAAGCAAAATGTTAACCTTTTATCACGCTTCTTAAAAAATTAATCACCTTAAGACGTGAAAAAATAATCATTAATTAATGCAATGCAACCTTAATTTATATCCCATATCAGATCATACTGATTGTGATCTTACTTATAATATTTTTGGGATGTAACATAATATAGCTCTAGGATGTAACATGATATAGCACCTAAATATTAGGATGTAACGTGATATTAGGTGAACGTATGGTTAAAAATACAATCATGAATTATTATTTATTATTTATAAAATTTATTTAATATTTATATAATATATTAATATTTATAATATAAATTTTATAATGGTTTGAATAAAGTGGTTGATTAAATTTTTTATTTAATATTTTTATACAAATTTTATATAATATTATTTTACAACATGTAACTATATTCTAATGTTCATATAAGGGCTTTCCTAAGGAGGGCTTTGAAGCTCCCTTGGTGATAGGAAGACGGTTGTCGGGCCAAGCAAATAGAAGTAGTAGTGGCACTATGGTGAAGAAAATAAGAAGTGGTGATGGAAGAAGGAAAAATAAGTTTAGTATTAATTGATGGAAATATAAATTATTTTTTTAATTTAAAATAAGTGATTAATTAAAATTTTAATAAAATTTAATATTAGATGTATAACCAAAATTAATACTTATGAAAGTTATCTAAAAGTTAGTATTCATTAAATAAATTTCACAATTTCGCCACAAAATGAATTCCAACATAAATTGTCATTTCTCCGACAAAACATGTTGACAACCTGTGTTTAACATGACCCTAATTCCCAACATCAAGCTCCTATAAGGTGTCACATTGATGATAACATATTCAATTCATGCCATTTGTAGTAATTAAATTTAATATAATGACTTATTAAACAAAGGGGAAACTATGTTTTTTTTCAAATATATGTGTTGACGCTAAAATTGTTTCCCATATAAATGTCTTTGGTATCATATTTTAGTCTAGAAATATAATCAATATGGAAAGCTAAAGTTGTTGCTAAATATAACTTGTTGAATGTTGCTTTATATTTTATTTTAAAAACACAAAACCTAACACTTATAATGTTTTATAATGTTGACTTTTAGGTTTGTGCATGAAAATAAAAGTGGAAGCTAAATTGTTTGCAGATATGGTTTACTTTAAACTTTATATGTGGAATTGCATCTAGTTTTACCCAAAAATGTAATAAATAAATTTTGCACACTTAATACAATAAATAAACAAGGTTGTGTGGCAGCGTAGTTCCTGTCAACGAGGTTAGAAAGCAAATTGTGGAAAATGAGGTCGAATTGTAAATGACGGAAGTGTTTGGTGCAAAATGTATATCACGGAAATGTCGTGTGCAACATGTATATCACGGAACATGGGGCAAAAGTAAATGAGGCTTGGTAGGCAGAGCACCATCTATTTTTTGAAAGTATATAACAAACATTTATTTTTTGAAAGTATATAACAAAGTACAAATTTGTTGACAGTGGAAGAATAAATTTGGAAATTTAAATGCATTTGCCATATTGACTGTTGAAAGATAAAAATATATGAAGACATAAAATTAAAAGGAGATAAGCAATATAAAAATTTAAATGCATCTATGAACATGAGGTATAAGTAAATGACGTTTGCAATGTAGAGTGCCATTTATTTTTAAATATATAAAAAAATAAAAGTCTGTAACATATAAAATAAATAAATGCATTTGTCATACAGACTGGTGAAAGATAAGAATGTATAAAAACATAAATTTAAAAGAAGATAAGAAAGCATTTATATTTGAAATATGTCAAAAAATAAAAGTTTGTTACATACTACTGGAAATTTTGAAATATACCAAAAAATTAAACTCTGTTACATATAAACTGGAATTTCAATGCGTTTGTCATGTAGACTGGGATTGGGGCTCCCACAGACCATTACAGAAATATGTACAAGAAACAAGATTGTAGAAAGAACATACAGTGCAATACCTGAAAAAAAATAAAAAATGTAAAGGTATAAGTGTTCGCCTACACATCTCTATTTAAGAAACTGGAATAACTAGGTTGATAAACAAAGCAGGATGTGATCAGTAGACTTACAGTGAGAGTACATATGAGCCCCTTGACTATTTGCTTCCGGATGTCGTTTCATTGATGTCACTGACGACTACGGTTTCAATGATGTCCTCGACGACTGCTGGAATGCTGGAAATTGTCTGTTGCCTTTCGTCGATGGCCTGCTTCAATTGCCTTTCGACCCATTCTTCAATGTAGCTTCTCATTGGGGCGACATTGATCTCATTCCGAATTTTTATGTTGAAAAGATCGTTTTCTAATTCCCAAAAGTTGATAGAAAGATTACAGAGAGACTGATGAATTTCCTCATTCTATACTGCATATTTGACTAGCCAGTCGTGGACGTGAGCTTGATCAAATTGAAGGATATCGTAAAACTTTTCCAGAGACAAGGCCTTAAACATAGCAACCTGTTTATCGAAATTTTTCCTGGTTAAGGGCAAAGAGTTTGCGATTAAGTTGGGGTCTTGAAAGTCATTGGTTTTGCCAACTAAGTCTATATTTGACAGCCTTGTGAATAATTTATCTTTCTTCGATATGTCTTGTTCACATGACTGAACAATGAGATGCAGGTTCTTCACTTTTTCTTTCCAACATGCATTCAATTGATCGATCTGGTTTTTGGATGGAAGATATTCTTCTCTTCTTTTTGTTTCTGTCATATTGTTGATAATCTTGCCAAAATGAATGACCGTTTTTAAAAAGAAACTTTCTTCATCTTTTAACTCGGCCTGCAAATGTTCGAGCAAACCATGTGCCCTGGTTCCAAGGGAAGTGATGGTTTGTGATCTTTTCCACGCCTCGGTAACCAGTTCCATTCTTTTTTTGATATTATTCTCCACATATCCTTTACAGGATGCGAGCAGGGTGAGGATGCTTTTACGTTGGGTGCAGGGGTGGCAGGCATGGTTATTGCCAAAGGATTGACAAGTAATGGCATAGGAATGAAAGCATCTTCCAATTCCTTGACCCGGTCCTTCAGTCTGGCATTTTCGGCCTCGATTCCTCCAATGGAATCATTAAGTGATTCTCCGCTCGCGGTGTGAAGTTGACAGATTTGGAACGATCGCATGTTGGCAAGGTCAACCTCTGAATGAGACTTGCCTTTCTTATTATTAACATCTTTTTTCTCAATTATCAATATTTTGGACTGGCTATCAAAAACAACGCTCTGGAACACGAAGGATTCATCTTCGTCAAAATTTTCGGTAATGGATATGTCCATTGGATGGCTATGGTGGATGGCGTCTCCAGGCTGATCAAGGAAGCAGATCATGTTATCCAGATCAGTGTCAAGTTCCATGTTCTCACTCTGAATTTCCAGCTCTTCCGCCTACCCCACATTTGTTTTTCTCTTCTTCTCTACTGGAAGCCTATGAGAACTATCAATTTTAGAGTGAGGAGGGTTGTTATCTCCTCCTCCGTTTGAATAACTCTGAGTTTCTTTGTTGTTGTGGTGGGTTGTTGGAGCGATGCTCCGGGATGTCATACTTTTTGGAGTGTTATTTGTCGATTGAACACTCTTGTCACTGGGGCCTTTCCCCTATTGTGTGTACAATTTAATGTAGCTTTGCACTGTGTCTACGTCATCGGCATCAGAGGCAGGACCATTGCCACCACTATCTCTATTTTTGGGCAGGTATTTTTTTAAAAAACAATCGCCGAGGCCAAGTGTTTGTAAATGTTGTCGAAAAATATTATGGGTTCAAGCCCTCTTATGATTTCAGCATATCTGAGGTTGGAGATGCTAGAATGTGCTGCAAATTTGTCAATTTTGTTGACGTTTTTCAACACGAACTCCCCTACTTTCCAAGGCAAAGGAATGAACTGTTTTTTTTTTCTTTTGTTGCAACAGATGGAACCAATAGTTGTATTGTTGTGCTACTTCTGCAACAAACATTATGTCCGTAATGTGACATGGAAGGAGAGCAGGTTGTTCCATGGAGCCAAAAATTCTTATGACAGTGTAATTATCCAAATGTTCAAGTGTCCCCTTCTTGTCCAAAAAAATGGTTTCCTGTTCAGATATGTGGGGAGCATCTTCTCCTAACAACAAAGCTTTGAAAACAGACATGAAGCCATTAAAAACCTCATAAAAACAATGGGAAGCCTTGTGCTTCCACAAGGCCTGGTACTAGAATGTTACTGGGTGGAATTCGCAGTTGACATTCTTGGACAGAGACAGTTGTGGAAAGCGACAATAATGCGCTATTGCAAAAACTAAATAGGACAACATATAAAATTTCCTTTCCCTTTTGAAGCTTGACAATTGAGAACAAATTTCATGGGAAATAAACCTACCCCAATCAAAAATGGCTTGTTCATTGACTGTGAAATACAAAATATAAAGAGCCATCTGGGAAACAGTTGTTGTGGACTCCTGTACCGTTATTCTTGTAAACAGCCAGGCAGTTTCGCAAAATGGATTTCTAAATGAACTAACCTCGAAGATTGTAATATCTTCAGGAACTAGAAGCGGTTTCTCCAATAAATGGGGCAAGAGGTCCAACCCGTTATTATGCTTTGCAAGGAATTGTTTGCAATCTTCTCCTTTGAATGTCAATGTTGGCTCCGACAATTTTAGCTTTTGGCGGAAGACCTAAGGTGACAAAGAAACAGAAGAGCGGTCCCACAGTGGAATAATTCTTTTGTCTGAAATAAATTTGTCGGTGCACCAAGAGACTAGGTCCTTACAGTAAAAAAACTCAGGGACACAGCCTGCATGAGCAATCCTGGAGGTCCAAATTACTTGTTTTTCTGTGGCACAGGTTGAGTAATAAGAATATGCCCTGGACCACTGGAAGTTCTCGTCCTCGCGCCCGAAGATGTTCAATGTATCTCCACAGAACTGTTTTCGAGCTGATGCCATAGGTTTATGAGAATGTTGGTTTGCTGCAGATGATGGTTTAAATGAACAATTAGAGTCGATAATGTAGCTCTCCACTAAATCTTGGTTAAATGCTTATGAATGGGAAAGCTCCTCGAGCCTTTCGCTAATTAATGACAATTTGTATGGGTGGTGCATGATGAACTGTTAGTAGTAAAGCTTATTTATTGCATATTTAGAAATGCGAAGGTGGCGGGTATGGCGAAGAAAAATTAAGGATTGGAGGTTTTGTGAACGTGCGAAGGCCACGACGTGCGAACGACATTTCATGATTTTGAAATCAACACTCGGAAGGGATAATTTAATCTCCCCGAAAATTTTGGTTTAACATGCATCAATAGGAGATCTCCTCGAGCCTTTCTCCCATCAATGACAATTTATACGGTTCCTGCATGTTGACATGTTAAAATTAAAAAATGGCAAGCTTTGAAAAGCAGTTGGACGGGAATCAAAAAAGGGTTACGAGGATACTCAGGACAGATGAGTGTTGCACAGTCAAATTTATGTATCGAAATTTTTGAGTGAAAAATGTGTAAAACGAAAGAGATCATGATGGGGCAGTTCAGCGATCGATTTGTATATTTGCGGAATTCTGGGAAAGTGGCTAAGTTTGGAACAGGAAAATTGCTAATTGCATGCCTAGAAATAAGATATTATATATAATTGACAATTGTTAATTGCAAAGAGCCACGGGCATAGGAAACAACGACTAGGAATTGAATATTTCTTCAACCCGCCAAACCGACGATCCACCAAAGAAATTTGAATAAATGGCAAAGTATGGAAAGCGAATAGGCGGGCTTCAAAATGGGGTGACAATAGTTCCACAAAAGATGCGAGGACCCGACTGCTAAATTGTATTTCTCAAAAGTTTTCACTGCAAAATGTATACCACGGAAGAGGGCATGATAGGTGGATCGTAATACGGAAGAGGGTATGATCTAAATCCAGTTGCAAATTTGTATATCGCGGAAGTGACGGTATTGTTCGTGTTATCCTATGGCTTACCTTTACCAATCACTAAGTCTAAATCGTCACCTATATTTGTATTATTCATTTAGGATATTAGTAATATATCCTCAAGTGATTACTAATGAGTTAGTTAAGATTGCCTAGCCTAGTCATCATGCATGATTTTAGGATCTAGAGAAAATGTCTCTATGAGGTGGCATCACCCATTGTACTATAAATATGTAACATTGGAGTGAATACAGAAGTGTTGGCTATTGAGCCTTTTCCGCCATGTTGTTATTCTTGTCTATATTTTATCAATTGGTATCAGAGCTAATATAGTTCTTAAGGGCCTGGTAATATTGAGATCCATGGTAGTTTCACCATGGAAGATGAAGTGAAATGAGAACATGCAGCCAAAGAGGAGAAATTAGCACACAAGCTACATCATAGATGAAAGAGTAAAGTGACGAATTTTATTCTCTGGATATGGTAAAATTTGATGAACTCCAGTTCTGTGTATGTGGAATGGAGGATAGATTAGAGCATTAATCTATTAAGAAGATGGGTTCTGTGCATGCAATAAATGTGTGTATCTTGACCTGCGAAGAGAGTCTGCTGCGAAAAAGATTGGAAGAAATCGTTTTCAAAAAGGTAAGAAAAATTCAATCCCTTCCGAAATCACCCTTCTGGAATTAATTCATGAGATCTTCTAGAATTAAATTCATGGAACGACCAGATAACAAATCCAATCATAGATTTGATTGAATAACCAGATTGCTATCATAGGTCTAAGTATGAAATAGACAGGAAATGAATCTTTTTTGTAGACATAGATGGAAATTGAATCCATTTAGAGGGGTTCCAGTAATGGATTTTATGTAATAACCCCTGTGTGTGTAAAACAAGGAAAGCCCGTTATGGTGCGTAGATAGTCACAACAAGGAGTTGAAGTCTTGTGTTAATATCGGATAGAGTGTGTTAATGTCTTGGTGAAGCCACAACAAGGAGTTGAAGTCTATTTTGGCTTAGTTGCAGAGGAAAACAACGCCACTCTTCACGGGAGACAAAGGTAAAGATTTCAAAGTTCCTTTTACAAATTTATAGAGAAATGATGGTTTAAAGTGACAGATCTTAAATGGAATAAGAGGAATGCGCCAAAATGGTGGAGGTTCATTCAGTATTGAATGACCAAAGGAAAACTCTATGTAATTGAAAACAGAGAGATAATGAACTGGAGGTCAGGTTAAAAATCCAAATTGCAGTGTTTAGACAGTCGCGGGTTTGGGAAGACAGTCAATACATTTGGGAAGCATTGGTTGTCTCCTTGAATGCAGATGTCATAAGTCTCTACGATGAGAAGGAGGTATTTTCCTACGTTAAAAGAAACATGAATTCGAACCATCGTTGTTTCGTTGCATGAATAAAGTCTTCTCGGAACCAACCTTGGTGGAGGATGAGTGTGCTAGCAGTGCATGTGAAGAATACGAGAGAAGTCACATTTTTTATTCAAGCCGAGGGTGCAGTGAGAAAAAATTTACCATTGACCTTATTGATCTTCATTCCCTTTCAAATTTGAGTGTCGATCTTATTGATTACAGACGCTTTTTGAGCATCCATCCGATCAACGGGATACCATATCCGAAGTCTTCTGAGAAGAGCCGGATTACAGACGCTTTCGATTGCCAAGATTCTGATTGAACGGAGCTAATGGATTTCTTTGGACGAGAACCTGCTTTTCAATATCACAAGCAGTAACAAAGTCTTTCTCTTTGAAATGATTTTCCCAGGAGATAAAATTTTGATCCATTGACCTCCATGTCGATCAAATTTTTTATTTGGTGATGTTGCAGAATCCACAAGGTCATCATCAAGATCATGGTTCCTTTTTCTTGTGCTATGAGGGGTACCTACCACCTTCACGTGGGAATAGAACGTCAGTCCTCTCATTCTTGAAGAAGGCCATTGCTGGACTTTGAGCCTATCAGCCATCGCTGGAAAACAGCTGTGAAGGAGATCAGTAACAAAATCCGACTTCATTCAGATGATATAATTAATTTTTTAGATTCAAAATAAACCCTTACTACACTGACGGCCTGAATTTCTACCTGGCATAAGTGTTGGATCTGGATATATTTCATATGTTGTGATTATGCATTATTGGTTCTAGAGTATTGGGATTCAGTTGCATCGAGATCGAGAAAAATATTGTGGTAAAATCCCACCAAATCTTGAACACACCTCCAGAATCGCGTGTACGGGATTGTTCTTTTTGACGTGTCCTTCAATGAGAAGTTTGTAGAAGGCAATGCCTATCAGTTGGATGACAACTGTTTGGCGGATGAATGTCTGGGTGGCCACTTGTTTTTCACTGCATTATAATCGATGACATGTCTCATTGGGTTTCTGTTGGAGATTGGTAGCTTGAGGACCCAATGACGATGCATCAAGACATTGGGTGCATGGTCTTTTGACAGAGTTGGAGTGTTGAGATTATATGCAGTTTCTGGTGGTGTTTTGGCATCCGAGAACTTGTCACATCTTCCAGCTAGAGAGCAACAAATCTACTCTTATGAAGCTTTATAAATTTTTTTGTGAACTATGCCAACCTAAGCCTCTTTTAATTTACTTATACTCATGGTCAAACGTTATTGATAAAAATAAGAGGATATTGTCTACCATATTTGCATAGGATCAAGCACTCAAGTTTAGATTCATGGTCAAGTGGGTCAACTCGTTGAATGAATGTTTGTTGATTTAAAAAATAAATTGAGTGAAAGATTAAATGAGTCTTTATAATGGTTGTTTCCATTTCCAAAGGACAATAGAGATTGAAATCATTCTAAGTTAATAAAAGGATGGTTTATGGTGGATGTTTGTTCTAGACCACCCCGAAATTGAATAAGGGGGTCTAAGGACATTTGTGTTTGTGTGTGATTGTGAATGTGTAAGTGGATGATTTTATCCTTGAAGATGATAATTTTTTGTCTAGTCTTTGATAAATTTTATTTGACAAACAAACACCACACATCATTTAAGTTGTTGATAAACAACAAACAAATCAAGCTCGCAGTCAAAAAAGAATTGGACGTGACTTGGAATCAAAGCACCATCAAATTCGAAGATACATTCAATTTCTAAATCAACGATAATTTGTAGCTTACAAATAGTCATTTTGTAAGTTTACTTGTCTTTTTGAAATCAAGTTGAGTTGAATTGAATTTGTCATAAGGTGCATTTTCGGCTGAGCCCGACACCCTAGAGTCATTTTGAGTCGTAATTGACAAGGATGAGTACTTGAAACTAAAATCATTGTAAACATCAAGTTTTGGATGCATTTTCGGTGGTAACCGACATCCTCAACTTCTTGGAAGAAAGCAAGAAAAGTTCAAGCGAGCGAGAAGAGCAAGTGAACGAGAAGTTCAAGCAAGGCAAGTTCAAGTGAGCGTGAATAGCAAGCGAGCGTGAAGTTCAAGTGAGCGATTCAAGTGAGTGAGTTGTAGATAATCATTCTTCTGTCGAGTCAAAATTGTAATAAGGATCTACCTGCACAAGGAGACCTTTTTTATTGTTTTAAAATGGCTCGAAGTCTCGAATTATTAGAGTTACTGAACACTCTAATAAACACCACTGAAGACAACAAAATGATATTGAACAAAACAACTCTTCAATCAGTGCTAACTTGTTTGCAAGTGACGCAAGCTAAAGTTAGACTTCTTCAATCTCTATCCCAGCTATTGAATGATGAGTTGATAGATCTCAAAAATCAATAGCCAGTAAACTGTTCTGAAGTAGTTTTTGTTCAACACAACCCTCTCTATGATGATGCTTTTGATCAACAGTCAGTGAAGGAACAACACAGTGATACAACTTCAGAATCAGTTTCAGACAAAGTTGAATATATTCATGAACCTACATTTCAAGAGTTTTCTTTTGACTTCAATGAAGAAAACCTTCCAATGATGCATCAACATGCAGTAAATCCACTTCCATAGATTTCAAAGCAACGGGTTCAAAATACTCTTTCCAAGCCCATCATCAGACCTTGGGAAGAAATCATTTACAACAAGAATAGAACAAGACTTGGATATGACAAGGAAGTTACCTTTCATATTCCTGATTATTCCAGACCAATCAAGTTCCAAAGTGTCGGATTCCTTCAAGAAGCTTCAACTTTACCTGTTCAAGTTCAACATCAGAATGATAAGTGCCAACATTGTAATCGAGTTGGTCAGAAGGAGAATCAGTGTTTTGATCTCCATCCTTGCCAGCATTGTGGTAAAAATAACCATTCTTTAGACAGATGTTCAACGCTGAAGAAACCTGCAAGATTGAAGATTCACTATGAGTGGATTGATCCTTGGCAATGGTCATCAACAACCAAGCAATTATATAAGTCTTACCGTAAAATTCAATCTCGAGTAAAGACCAATCTTGTATCACATAACATTTTTTGTACCTCACATAAGTGGTCCTCTTATGGCATAGCTTTCGAGCATTGCCCTCAAGGGATGAGATAACATGTGGTTTTTTCTGCATGCCCACTTTGTGTTGTACTTAAATTGAACAAGTATGGTACTCTCTTGAGCATAGAAGGGGGCAGTACAATGATGTAACTCTCATGCACCTTAAGGGGGGGAGTTCAAAATTCCAATGAAAATGGTTCATGAAACCTCTCGTTCGTAGTAATGACAAATCTTCATCGGACTTCCGGACATTAATGACAATCTTAACGGTTCCTGCAGGATGAAGTACTAGCATTAAAGATTAATTATTGCATATCTAGAAACAATTATGAAGGCAGAGGTGATGGTGAATTACGGCGAAGTAGCGGCCAACCCGCGAAACCGATTCCAAGAAATATCTAAGTATGGAAAGCGGTCGGGTGGGTTACAAAAGAAAAAGGGTAGAATATATACTCAGGAGACGTGAAGGGTCGATGGTCATATTGCATCTCAGCGAAAGATATCGGTCGTCAATTTATATGTCGCGAAATTTTGGTTGTTGTCTATGCGTAGGGGAACAATGGAAGCGCAATGGTGAGAGGGAAATTTCTATATTGCTGAACATGGGGTTTTGTATATAAAAGCATGAGACATTGGGAAAAAGGACCAAGCAAACATAAAGAGAAAGCATAGGAGATGAAGGGGGGTTTGTTTGCAAATTTTTAAATCGCAGAAGTCCAGGTGCTAGTCACAGGCGACGAAACAATGAAAACGCAATGTTAAATCCACCTATGCAACAACCCGCATTTAAAAAAAGAAAAGCAGCGAGAAAAGAGAAACTAGAAATTTTCGGGAAAACGAGTAATAGACACTAAATATGTACTATAAAGTATGAACATGAGATGTTATAGATCATGTACGGATCCTGCATTCCATACTTAAGCCACTTTTTTATCGCGGGTTCTCGGACTGGCAGGCTCTAAATTGGGCATCCATTGTTCTGTGGCCTACAAATAGCATTCAAAATTCCGCGATATACAAATTGGCCAGCGGACCTGCAGGGTGGCTCGCTCAAAATTGCACTCCTTCTGTTTCATTTCATACGAACAGTACTTGGAGTTCCGTGATATACAAATTGAGAGACGGACTCCAGGGCTGGCGGCCTCGAGTGTGCGATTGTCTACGGATGCTAATCCCTATCAACTATTGGACATTATCTGAAGACATTCTTTTGAATACTAAATTATTAATATTAAATATTGATATTGTACAATTTAATTAGACAAGGAGGTTTGTACAATATGAAACAGGGAAGCGGTCGGATGGTCAGGTTGGTGATATAAAAGTAGTGAAATCTAAATACGTGAAACGAGTTATACATACCAAATATGTACTTTTATAAATTATGGGCATGAGATTTTATAGAGCATGTGCACAGCCCTCATTCCATATTTGGTCACTTTTTGGATCGCGGGTTCTCGGGCTCAAAATTGGCCCTTTGTTGTTTCGTGTCCTACAAATAGCACCCAGAGTTTCACGATATACAAATTGACAAGCGGATTTGCGGACTGTTTCAATTTGAAGGGCCTCATGTTGATGTAATAGCACAATTGGACTTGCACCAGTTTACATTCGTTTCTTACTGTTGTGGGGTATTCTACCCTACGGACTAATAATCTAGGGCTCTAAACTTATACGCAGATCATGACCCTTAAGATTAACTTTTAACCTTCTACCCAAAATCTCAACCCCTTTTCTCAGGCAAACACGGAAAATCCTTGTTATAGTTCGGTGGCCGTAGCAGAGGTGCGGTTGTAAGGGCGTGTTTCAATGCGTCGAAAGAGCGCTGCGCGGCTTCGTCCCAGAGAAAAGGAACGTCTTTCTTCAGTAAACGCATGAAGCCCTTGGTTATTTCGGCATAGTTGGTGATGAAGCATCGTAAGAAGTTTGCCTTGCCTTGAAGACTTTGAAGTTGTACAATTGTGCGCGGGGGGGGAAACTGGACTATTGCCTCCACCTTAAGAGGATCAACCATGATCCCCATTGTTGAAACGATGAACCCTAACAAATGTCCTGACGTGACGCAAAAGCTACACTTGTTGGGATTTAAGCGAATCCGGAAGTAGTGACAGCGCTCGAAGATTAGTCGGAGGTGTGTTGGATGATCTTTTCGCTTGCGAGAGCGTGATGCTAAGTCATCTAGATAAGCCTCGACTATGTGTTTTAGGTCGTGAAACACAAAATACATGGCCCGCTGGAAAGTGGCTCCAGCGTTCTTGAGACCAAAAGGCATTTTTCGATAGGCGAATGTACCCCACGGACAGATGAATGCCGTTTTATGTTGATCCTCGGGTTTGATTTGGATTTGGTTGTAACCCGAGAAACCATCCATGAATGAAAAGGCTTCACAACCGGCGCACTCTTCAATAATCTGGTCGATGAATGGGGTTGGATAATTATCTTTCGGACATGCCTTATTCAAATCACGGAAATCGGTACAGACACGGATTGTGCCTTGTTTTTTATCGACTGGAACGGGATTTGACACCCATTCAGTCAAGTGGATAGGGTATATGAACCCAACTTTAAGCAATTTCTCAACTTCAGCTTTGATAGCTGCTGCCTTCTTTGGATTAACTGGACGAAGTTTCTATCGAATAGGCTTCGCGTCCGGATACGTAATGATTTCATGTTCAACTATTTTCGGATCGATGCCTGGCATTTCCTCATAAGACCAGGCAAAAACATCGCAGAATTCTTTGAAAAGATTCGTGTAAATCTGGATCTCTTCGGGGGAGCAATCCGCTCCGAGGAAGACATTCTCCACGATGCCGGGGGTGCGGGAGATATTGATAGGCATCATTTCAGCGATAGTCGCCATGTTGCCCTCAGCATAAACATCCTGTGTAGCTAAGAGGTTAATGGGATAAGGCTGATCTCCTGTCATGGTGATAGTGAATTCTTCTGCCTCGATTCGGTGTAACTCCGGGAGGAAGTATGATCTATGATGAAGATCTTCCCAGGGTTTGTCCGGACCAGTCATTGCTTCGATTATAGCTTCGTCGGAAGGCAAGACTAAGTCTAATGAATCAGTGTCGACAAGAGAATCCTGAGCCCAGATCGGCTCAAAGAGTGGATCCAACTCTTGCGCGGGAAGCGGATCCGGAGTAGCTGAAGCTTGCTGAACCATAGAGTATGCTACTTCAACGGTCGACAAAGGCGAAGACTTGCCCGCATGCCCTGTTGCATCCATCGTGTCTGATGGGGAAGGAAGAATCCACAGATCATTAAAGTAAGTCGTGCGGAACAACGAAACATGGAAAATCTCAGCCTTGTGGTGAGTCGATATAAACTTGACATCGCCTTGAGGAGGTGGATAATCGAAAGTACCCATCAAAGATGGGCACAAACCAACTTCTATGTTGACGACACTGGCTTGAGGATTATCTACCAAACGAACCGTGGATGCCCCCAAGGCTGGGTCAGGCCGAGAGAAGGACAACTGATCAATGGTCACTATCCGTCCTTCATGTGGAAACAATAAGACACGGAAAATTGTAGCAACCACCGCTTGCATAGCATAAGTCCAACTATGACCTAACAAGAGATTGTAATCGATGGGGGCATCGACTACCTCTACTTCGAGGCACACAGTTTTCCCCCCTAACTGCACAGGGAAAGAAGGGATGATGCCATGCGGTCGGAAAGAACAACCATCGAACGCAGTGAGAAGAGTAGGTGACGGAGACAACTCAGGTTGACCAATGGCCTTCCAACAGGCTAACGACATAATGCATGTTGAAGCGCCCTCGTCTACCACCGTG
>ML782810.1:327671-339925 GCA_009831015.1 Picea engelmannii
TGCAATAAGTTCAAAATGTCATTCACATTTATTGACCTTTTCCTCAAGGTCTATTTACATCACATATTCACATGTATGAGTTTGCCATAGTTCTTGGCCAGTCCATTTATATTTACAAGCTGGGGGAAACAGGGTGTTACAATATGCCCCTTTATTAAAAGTATTTTTATATAAAAATAATAATTATTAATTTAAATATTTTTGAACTATTAATTACTGTGTAGGTTTTATATATCTCCATCCTGGAGATAGATTCTTACGGTCTTGTCAATTGGCATTGAACAAATATTTGGAGAATTGTTGTGTGTATTTGGCTCTAAATTAGTTTTGAGTGAGCCTCCATATAATCATAATGTTATAACTCTGCATGTCATTTGAGAGATGTCATGATGTTTCTTAGACAAATCATTTTATTTTTTTCAATTCAGGAAAGAAAATTATATATACAAGTTTAAGATATTAAATTAGCTAGTGTTTTATATATTGATAGATTGTATAATTGTGATTTACATGTTGTTGGAATATTTAATAAAATTAGATGACAAAAATATAATTTTATTTGTTTATTTATCTTAAAGAGCTTGATTTTATCCATTTATTAACCTATTGCTTGATTAACATAGTTAGATCAAGAAATCAAACAAGAACTATTTTACATATTATTTATATTAATAATGTAATGGGTATTTAAAATTTATTTGTGCGATCAAAATGTGTTTAAATTTAATATAAATTAACAAATTTTAGGTAATTAATTTTACTTAAATTCAGAGAAAAAAAATCATAATAGTGTAACATTGATCACAGAGTAAGACCTAAAATTGCTTATGATTGGTTAAGAATTCATCTCCCTTGAACATAAGGAAATAGGGCAAAGACACTAGACCCAAAAGCATTTGGCAAGAGTGGAAGTCTACCCAAATCACTAGGGGTTCATTTCAAGTGGCATGGTTTCTCTTGAATAACAATGATGAGTCCACCCACATTAGCAAATAACAACCAATAATAATCGTCCTCACTATTGGCCATTTTGGCTCCATAATGCTTGTTTCGTTGAGCGCAATAATTCGATCGCAATCACCACGGTCATACACTGTTTTGGGCAATATATTAAAATTTGTAATGGATATCCCATTACGCGGCAATATCTTTTCTGCATGTTTCTGGACAAGTTGTGGAGGAACAGTCAGTGTCACTGTCATCATGGCCTCCTTGTCTGTCATGTCAGCACGCATAATGGATCTACTTTTGTTTGCCTTGTCCAAGTAGGTGCTATAGACGACCATTATGTCCCCGACGAACACTTGTCCAGTTTGGCGGTTGTTCAAGACCTCTATTGACAGTACTTTGGATGTCACAACTCTAGACCTGGTGACAATTTTTTGAACAAGAAAACTAAAGTGAATGGTAGTGTGCATTTTTTTTTTTGTATTCTTCTTTCACTGGTATAAATCTACAAGCACATGCATAGGTTTGATGAACTATGGAGCCAAAGTTTTGCAAGCACACCTCTTAGTTTGCGGAACATGCAACACGTTCAGTGTCTCGCTTGTACTTATTGATACTTCTTGCGAGCTGTAAACCATGTATTGCAGATGACATCAACATATCCACCATGCCATAGATGAATATATACCCGAGGATATTTGTTTAGTAAACACAGTAAGAGTAGAGCATATGCATCTTTACCTTTGGCCTTGTCACTTTTTTGATGTCTGGGATGACTGACTGCTCATGCTCATGTCACTAGTCCAACTTTTTCTGATGCAAGCATGTGCAGATGAACATCATGACTAAACAAGCATATGCATTGTATATTGTCATTTAGAAGGACTAAATAACCATAAAATTGTATGCATCTGGTTTTTTTAACTGGAGAAATGTTTAATAGTAAAGAGGGTGTGAGCAGGGGCACCATGGCCAATCTGTATATCGCGAACTCTCGAAAGCCAGGGGGAGCAATGTTCAACCTGCTAGCCCGGCACCCGCAATAGAGAAAGTGGGTAACTATGGAATAAGGTAGAAGCACGACCACAGATGTGAAACTGTTAGTCCGCCAACCGATGCACCAAGGAATTTTCGGAAAGCACACTAAGCAGATGAATTAGAAAACAAAAGGGATAATAGAAAATGGAAAAAGTAGAAATAGGGAGGGAAGAAAGGACCATTATTGCCAAGCCATCGTTTTCAAGTCTAATATTATATGCCCCCACCCGGTTTTAATATTTAATTTACCAACAAACTTGGTATACCTTTTAGAAGACTATACCACAGAACTCTCTGCTGTTGCATAGAACAATTCATCTCCCTGTCCAAGCAAGTTGTTTTCACCAAGGCAACAACGTTGAATATGCAATGGACATGAAGGCAAGTTAGTATGAATCCAGGCATCTAAAAAAAGAGAAACATGTCTATTTGCCTGCCAAAGACTCCATCATCCTCTCCATCCATTCTGTTTGTTTAAATGGAGAAATGCAGCGAAAACACAACGGACATGAACTAGCTTAGTATGCAGGAAGGCATGTATTGAAGATAACTTATAATGAAGACAAACATGTAAAAGAAAGAGAAAGAGGGTTATTTACCCGCGAAAGAGCCCATCGTCATCCCCAGCTATTCTGTTTGTTTAAATGTAGCAATGCAGCGAAAACACAACGGACATGAAGCAGGTTAGTATGCAGGAAGGCATGTAATGAAGATAACTTACCATGTAGGAAGGCATGCAACATGTACACATAATAAACTAGGTGAACACATATACAGACCATAAATGAAATACAAAACAATGCAATATGAAATTACAGTACAAGCATGCACCTTTCTATATCCTCTTCAACCGATGCAGTGAAGTCTCCCTCGTTTTCTCCAGCTATTCTGCTTGTTTGAATGTGGGAACTCATAAAATACAATGAACATGAATAGAACAAGCAATATGTACATACAGTAAAACAGACTCAACGAACAGTCTAGAATATAGGCAGAAACATGAACCTTTGCGCTTGTCCATCCATGGCTGCAAACGTGCAATTTTTTTTTCCCTGCCCAAAATATATTACAAGCCACAAAACATCATGCAATTGCATGGCTGTAGCTAAACGATTTCTGGTTTTCCATGGCAAATGATCTAGATATGCTTCCACCGATGGAAATACATGTTCTTTATCCTCTACACAGACTGTTGTGCCCACGATACAAGTTTTTTGGTTTTCCGTGTCAAACTACCCAGACATGCTTCTAGATATCCAAATATAATCTTGCATAATCTTTGTTGTACATACCATATCTCAAGCACAACACAAATTGTATCGTGCGCACACCAGTCTATGTAGAGGATGAAGAACATGTAATGTCATATAGGCACATCAGACCATACATGGTTTATAAATGTACCCTGCATATACTTTATTCCAACAAAAAAACAACAGATATTGCAATTTCACATGTAATCCTTGAACAATTTTGCATGCAACTATTTTCTTTCATGTCAGAACTGAAGCACCAGCAAAATCTCACGGAATAATAGATATCGACCTCGGTAGACAGGGCAAATAACACAACTGCATGTCGACTCGTGTGTGCAGGGTCTGAACACCGTAAAGCACCCCAAAAAACAATAATAGTCCAAAAAAAAAAGAAAAATGAAAAGCTCCAACCACCATCGCTAGACCCCAACCCTGCAAGGCGGAATCAAAGAAAATAAAACAACAAGCACCAAACCAGCGAGAAAGCACGAACAAGTCGAACTGCACCCCCAGGGCCCCAAAGCGCAAACCCGAGCCAAACAAATAGAACCAACAAGAACCACTGAGCCAATAAACAACATATGTATCTCAAACGATTACGAAACTACAACCCAAGCACAGAAGGAACTGGAAACATACAAGGACCATGCCACTACAAATAAAAAAACATTCTTACTTGCAAACTGCAAACACTGAACAACAAACAAGGAATACAAAATGAAACTATGGCATCGAAACTTACTTCGAAACGATGAAATGTAGAAGCGCAGGTCGAATCGTGAAGGAAGCAACAACAAGCAGCAACTGACAAACCAGCGAAGAAGAAGCACTCATCGAACCAGTATACAATGTATGTAGCTTCAACGATTACGAAATTGCATTGCAAAAGTAGAAGAAGGATGAAACATACAATGGCTATTGAACTGGCGGTGGACAAACAAGACTGTGCAAATTCACTGTAACTGTATAGAAAATTTCGAGGAAAAATGTACTCCGAGAAGCGTATTTACATAAACATTTAATGTTGTCAGGTTACCTAAGGACCTCGTGGTATGCAAACATTTAAGTTGGCAGGCTTGTTGGAGGACGTCGCATCATGTAAACATTTAAGTTGCCAGGCCTATGGACGCATCTCGACATAAGTGTCAATACATTTCAACAAAAATACATCCAGCAAGGACGTTATAAAGTTTGGAATTCTCAATCACTATAAAGCTTGGATATCAAAACATTTCAATATGCTTATAGTACATACCAAAACTTACGGATATACTCAGCTTGCAGAAAATGCTAATACAAACATTCGAACTAATGCTAGTATTAATCCACCTTCAAGCAATATACAGGAAAAATATATGAGTAAAAAAGTCTGTATACGAGAAAAAGTTTGGATATGTTTCCATATAAAACATTGGGAATAGCGAAGCCGGCATTAAGACCTCCAATCTCTTATCCAATCAGATCAGTACATATATGGTACTTTTTATTATATCAAAATATATGCTTTTAATTCCCTAGCTCCAACAATAGGTTTTGTGTAAATAGTTCTGGTCAAAGGACAAACTAATATGTAGTCAACGAATTATCGATCGCTATAGTCCCTCTATGCCTACGACAGGGACTAATAAATAACGATACATGTATGCTACTCTAATAGATATGAGATATGAATAATAGGAGATAATAACTAGTTAATACACCCTTTTCATTTCTATAGTAAAGAGACCTTTATTTTATTCTTGTGATGTACTGGCAACCAACACAGCCATAAAGTACTTATTAATTAATTATATAATTGTGAACTAACAAAATAATTAAATTATGTTGTAATTTGAAAAATATTTTTTTTAGTTTTGTTTTGGTTTTGTTTTAGAGCTTAATATAGGGGAGATGTTGTTGAGGTGTTATGTTGAGCACTATGTTATGTTAGATAAAATTATATTAAAAAAAGCCAAAGTCCATTCAATTAAAAAAATAATAACAAAATAATAAAAATAAAATCGGTTTAATTAAAAAAATAATTACAAGCACCTAAAACTTAACATGAAATCATGTTAAAATAATAAATTACACCTTAAGAAATTGGATCCCTATCAATAATTGATAAATGCAGGTTTAAGATAAATCTACACTTATCTTAATGCAAGACTATGTATAAACACTTGCACAAATACATGAAAATGTTTGATATATACTCATCGACTTATACCAAACATTTTTACATATTTTCCTCTAACTTATAAACAATGAATTAAACAACAAATCGATATAAATTTTATTTCAAATATTTAATTTCACAAAAAAATTTAAGTAATTTTTATTTAATCTAATTAAATTTTATTTTATTTTTATTATTTAATATAAACAATTTTTTTTAAATAATGTGGATCACTCAAACTCAACTCATCTAAAATCTTAAATATACACAATTTTTCTACTTAAATTTAATTTAACTAAAATTTTAAACAACTTTTTAAAAAATTTATTAATTTAACTAAAATTTCAAAGGACTTTAAAAAAAAATAATATTTTATTTTACAAAATTTAATAGATAACTATTGATTTCTAGGAAAATTTAACTTCTAATTAAATTTTAGTTTTAAATCTTCAATTTGGAGAGTAAATAATTAGCAAATATGCTGTTTCATGTGAAACTTTATTTTTATATTTAAAAAAATTTAAAATTAATAAAATAGGTTATTGTAATTTAGTTAAGAAAATTAATAAAATGTTTTTATCAAATTTAAGGGAATCCCTAATTAGCTAAGATTATATGGAGGAGGTTGAAACTATGTGAAACTTTATTTTTATATTTAAAAAAATTTAAAATTAATAAAATAGGTTATTGTAATTTAGTTAAGAAAATTAATAAAATGTTTTTATCAAATTTAAGGGAATCCCTAATTAGCTAAGATTATATGGAGGAGGTTTAAGTTTCAAATTCTGTTGGTTGTTACTGTAAACCCTAAAAACTTTAAGATAATGTTGTTACTATAAACCCTCAAAACTTTAAAGTAATATCATAGTCCATATTCAAATTCAATTGGCTATCACTATAAACCTTAAATTAGTGTTAACAGTTCAAAAACACCTAATTTATCACCCTTGTTTCATATAATAAATTAAAACAACTCTCCAAATACTCATATTCGGTCTTAATTAAATTTTGGAAGTCTCTTGAAATTCAAATGTGTATATTAGTATATACACATTAAATCCCTCATCATTGATTAAACAGCCACCGGCCCGTAAAATAAAATGTTCACTTTGTCACGTTTCCACGCGTTTTGCCTTTAAGTCGCAGTCGCCGACCCTCAATTGCTCCGCGCCGAGCCTATCTCTGTGTGTGGGGGTTCATGCGCGCAACTTGACGCTGAAAAGAAAAATGTAGAGAATGCATACCTACTATGATTCCACCAGAGTCCATTCACAAGACAAGATGCTCACAGCGTAAGAAGAGACACTACTCACCAACAAGATGGTCCAATAGACAGCGTAAGAAGAGACACCACTCACTACCAATAAAATGTTCACTTCGTCTCTCCCGTCAGTCACGTTTCCCCATGCGTTTTGCCTTTAGGTCGCAGTGGCCGACCATCAATTGCGCTGCGCCGCGCCGAGCCTATCTCTTTGTGTGCGGGTCCATGAGCGCAACGTGACTATAATTCCACCGGCGTCCATAAAATAAAATGTTCACTTTGTCACGTTTCAACGCGTTTTGCCTTTAAGTAGCAGTCGCCGAGCCTATCTCTGTGTGAGTGGGTTCATGCGCGCAACGTGACACTGAAAAGAAAAATGTAGAGAATGCATACCTACTATGATTTCACAAGACAAGATGCTCACAGCGTAAGAATAGACACCACTCACCACCAATAAAATGTTCACTTCGTCTCTCACGTCAGTCACGTTTCTCCACGCGTTTTGCCTTTAGGTCGCAGTGGCCGACCATCAATTGGGCCGCGCCGAGCTTATCTCTTTGTGTGCGGGTCCATGCGCGCAACGTGACACTGAAAATAAAAATTTACAGAATGCATACGGACTATAATTCCACCGGCGTCCCTTCAGAAGACAAGATGTTCACAGCGTAAGAATAGATACCACTCACGGACAAGATGCTCAAACAGCAGTATTTCCCAAAAAAAAAATCAATTGAATGGGCTCCATTGCTCTTTGGGACAATTTGGTTCACGGAGTAGGTTAATTTGGGAGTAAACAGACCCATTTTTCAGAGAAAAAAATGGGCCTGAATCCCGTCAGATTTTCAGGGGTAGTCTGAGTTTTGTATGTATCAAAGTTTCATGCATTTCAGAACTTTACTTCAGGGATTTTGCCCCATTTTAAACCAACCCAGATACTCTGAAAATAAATTAGAATTCTGGATTGACCAAAAATTTAAAAGCAAATTGCCCAAAAACCTACCAAAAAAAATAAGTCGAAAGGAAAAATTGCTCCAAATTAACTCACTCACTCCAATTAACCCACTCACTTTTATATTCCCAACAAGTCTCAAACTATTTGCTTAAACAGCTGTACAGCATTGCCTTTTGGGAATAACTGGTTCACTGATGTATTACCACCATCGCTCAAACAGCTCTACTCCAAAATTAAAAAAATATATACTGACTGGACACCTTTACCACCATCGCTCAAAGCAGCTTTACCTAAAATAAAATTCGAATGGACATCACTAATCTTTGCTCGTACCTTGTTCATTTTGAAATTCCCCTTCATGAATGTTTTATCAAAACATACTTTTGAGATATTCAAAATATACAAAGCATATGCCCCTTTATTAAAAGTATTTTTATATAAAAAGTAATAATTATTAATTTAAATATTTTTGAACCATTAATTACTGTGTAGGTTTTATATACGTCCATCTTGGACATAGATTCTTACGGTATTGTCAATTGGCATTGAACAAATATTTGGAGAATTGTTGTGTGTATTTGGCTCTAAATTAGTTTTGAGTGAGCCTCCATATAATCATAATGTTATAATTCTGCATGCCATTTGAGAGATATCATGATGTTTCTTAGACAAATCATTTTTTTTCAATTTAGGAAAAAAAATTATATATATAAGTTTAAGATATTAAATTAGTTCGTGTTTTATATATTGATAGATTGTATAATTGTGATTTATATGTTGTTGAAATATTTAATAAAATTAGATGACAAAAATATAATTTTATTTGTTTATTTATCTTAAAGAGTTTGAGTTTATCCATTTATTAACTTATTACTTGATTAACAAAGTAGCTAGATCAAGAAATCAAACTAAAACCATTTTACATATTATTTATATTAATAATGTAATGGGTATTTAAAAATTATTTGTGTCATCAAAATGTGTTTAAATTTAATATAAATTAATAAATTTTAGGTAATTAGTTTTACTTAAATTCATAGAAAAAAAATCATAATAGTGTAACATTGATCACAGAGTAAGACCTAAAATTGCTTATGATTGGTTAAGAATTCATCTCCCTTGAACATAAGGAAATAGGGCAAAGACACTAGACCCAAAAGCATTTGGCAAGAGTGGAAGTCTACCCAAATCACTAGGGGTTCATTTCAAGTGGCATGGTTTCTCTTGAATAACAGTGATGAGTCCACCCACATTAGCAAATAACTACCAATAATAATCGTCCTCATTATTGGCCATTTTGGCTCCTTTTCGAGGATATTATCCGTTTAATTTTGTTCGAAATCCGGTGAGAAATTGTTGGATTTTCATATTTGAGTGGTTAAATCTGTATAATCTAAGTTCCTTATGGGTTTTTCAGCAAGTTGAATCCTTTTATGCATTCAAAAATGGAATTTAAACAACAAAGAAATGTGCTTTCAATCAAATTTATATACCTAGATTCCGGTGAAAAATGCCAAAACTTAAAAAGTTTAGACAACACCATTGAATTATGATAAGTTTAAATAATGTAATGTAGAAAAAATGTAAAGAATATTCCATATGAAAATATATCATAAACACGTGATTGAATTCCAATAAATTAATAAACAACTAAAAAATTCATGATCATATAAGTATTTATATTTATATAGTTATTGTGTTCAAATTTAATGAATGTTACACATTATTTTGTTGCAACTGATAATGTTCACCTACTTTCCATCATCCAAAGCTTAAAATCTATGATCACTGAAGAAAGACATTTCCTTGAAAGAAGTCAGAATGTATTTAAAAACACTATTTTGTGAAAGTGTCGCATGTTGCACTAATGCAACATCTGACACTCTTAAGTGTCGCATGTTGCACCATTGCAACATGCGACAATGTCTCATGTTGTTACTTCACAGGGTGCAACACTATTTGAAAGGGAGGAAAAAGGAAGAAATTCATGAAATTTCTAGAGAGAAGCTTCAGATATGAGGTGTCCTCCAATCGGTTTGGATCTCACCCGTACTCCTGATTTGGGGAGATCCTAACCTCTCATCCTAACTCCCTCTTCAATCTATAAAAGGAGACTTCTTTCAAGAGAAAAGGTGAATAGCTAATGGAGAATAAATAGTAGTGAATAATGGTTGATAGCTTTAGCTTTTTATTTGTGATTAGAAGATTGTTCTTTGGTCTTAAGAGATTCTTGTGTCAAAGTATTCAGGTGATGGTGATGGAACCCATGGAAGCAATGTGTGTTGGTTGTGGAGCCTGATTATCTTCTTGATTCAGAGGTCTTTGTTTTCAGCCGTGTTTATACCCCATGAAGACTTTACACCCTAGAAGAATGTACACTCATCCATGCAGGGGAGTGCAAGGGGGGGTTACCCCTCCTGCAGGGTCCGGGGGAAAGCGAGTCCCTGAAGAAAAAATTACCTTGTAAATGTATATTGTAATTTCATAGTAAATCTGGACCGTTCATTATAAGGTCGCAGATTCGACGGTAGAAGTTATGTTAGGGTTTTTTTGCCATTGAAGGCAACCCTCTTTTATGAGGGAAATGCGGCTATGTATCATTGTGAATATTGTATTCTGAGTGAGGAGATTGTGAGAGATAGAAGAGGAAGTTACAACAGGTGTGTTGTAGGTTGTATCCCTTCATTTGTTGGATAATAATAAAGGAAGGAACTGGCAATTTCTCTAGTGGACGTAGCCCACACTGGGTGAACCACGTATATCTATGTCTCTATTGTATTGTGTATCTTCTGTGTTTTATTTCCGTATTTGTTTTATTTTATTGCTCCGCGATCCTGTTTTTCTAACAACTGGTATCAAAGCGAAAGGTAACTCGAAGGAAAATAGGGTTCCTGGTTCAAGTGGGAGCAATGGTGGAATATGGAAAGTTTAGGGTTGATAAATTTAACGACCAAAACTACCACTTTTGGAAGATGCAGATGGAAGATTATTTATATCAGAATGATCTATTTCTACCATTGGGTGGAATAGCAAAGAAGTTGACGACCATGAAGAACGAAGAATGGGAGATTCTTGACAAAAAGGCTTTAGGAACGATACGACTGAGCCTGGCAGCGTCGGTGGCTTTCAATATTTCGAAAGAAAAGACAACGAAGGAGCTTATAGATGCATTGGATAAACTGTATGAAAAACCCTCAACGTCCAATAAGGTATTTCTAGTGAAGAGATTATTTAATATGAAGATTTCAGAAGGTGGGTCTATTACAGATCATTTAAATGAATTTAATACAATTACTAATCAACTAAGTTTTGTAAAAGTGGACTTTGATGATGAGGTCAGGGCTCTTCTAATCTTGTGCTCATTTCCAGAAAGTTGGAACGACTTGGTCATGGTTGTACTATGAAATGGCTCAACATTTAGATCTTGTCCTTCTCTCGAGAGAAAAGAAATCTTCATCTTTAAGACGCATGTTTGAAGATGCTGAAGAAGTCGAAGAGAACATCCGAGCTTGCAAGAGGATTCGAGATCAAGCATATTTTGAAAATCTACATGCACAAGAGGAGCAGCAAGAAGACTGTTAGTATATTTCAGATTTGCAGCAAAAAGACAGTGAGTATGAATCAAATTTCGATCAACAACAAGGATGTAAGTATGGTTTACATTTGGAACATAATTCTTCAGTATTCTCAGACTTATCTATGGACAGGGATGCATGTTATGCTTATGATCAGTTTTCAAAATATGTTGAGCATACAGTAATAGATGATTGCATAGAAAATTATATGTTCCTAGCTAATCATTATCAATGTGATTTAAAACCTATTGTACCGTTATCTTGTGATCATCATGCTGAAAACGAAGATACTACAATTTTTTATCATCAAAAGTTGATTTCAAATGGACAAGAAGATTATCTTTTTGCAAGCAGAGAGGCATTTATGGATGAACAGTTATTTTTTGTGGATCAACATGCTTCTAATCTTGGTTTTAAGGATCCATTTGCAACCTTGTTAGAGTCTTATGCTTCAGATTTTCTGAAAATTTCAAATTGCATTATTTCACCGATATGCATGGGTGAGTATGGTTTTTTGAAGGAGTTTATGCCATTGTTTCTATATTTTTGTTATTATTCATTGATCAGTGATATAGATGAGATCATTTCAGTCATCAAGTTACTTGAGTGGTTGTTGTGGAAATCTTCTTTTACTTGACCAAGTTGCAAATTTGGTTAGGGTAGGGTAGCGTAGGAAATAATCTTACTTCCCGAGCATTTGTCTTCCTTTCATTTGCAACAGTTTGTCAATTAGTTATTTAAATAAGTGGCAGTTTTTGGTAGTGTTTAGAGGTTGGTTACACAGATGACTCCATATCCCAATGCATAAGGCGACTGGAACTGCTAGGTTCTTGGGGCCTCATAGGGAGGCCTCCATCCCAGTTGGAGCCAATGTTAGCACTCAAATGCGCACCATTAAAATTTAAAGTTCTTCACCGAATTTTGTGCTAGATTTGCAAAATCCTAGGTTCTTTTGTCGTTCCCACATCTTCCATATTCTTTCATTAATCCTTGATTAGATCTTATCGGTTTTTCACTAACTCCCACACAAGTTTCATCTGCGGCATCCATATCTTCTAGATCGACG